>CM060955.1:2384203-2459203 GCA_030765055.1 Mantis religiosa | reverse complement strand
TTCTTTTATTTCTCTTCATTTCTCTCTTTTTCTCTTTCTCTCTTTCTCTATTTTTCTTTCCTTCTTTTTTCTTAGTTTTCTTCTCTCTATCACTTCTATTTCTCTTAATTTACTTCATTTTCTCTTTCTTTCTTTATTTCTTAGTGGTTGTCTTTCTTTCTCTGTTTCCTTATTTCATTCTTTCTTTTACTCTTTCTTTAACCCTTTCTCTGTTTCTTTCTTTGTTCCATACTTTCTTTCACTTTCTCTCTGTAACTCATTGCCTGATAGAGCTACAACACTTGCCACTCTACAAGGAGAGCACACCAAATTTTGGTGCTGAGCGTACAGCAGCCCGCCGAAGTGCTGAGTCAGGATGCTGAATCATGGACCAGGTCTTGGTTGCAAACGAGATGGTATCCTGTTTATACGATAACCGGGCGGAGTACTAGCATTTCAATCAAGGCGGTCTCTCTCAAAGAACTGTGATCTGATACTGGGCACACACACATCTTTCAATTTAAATATCTCCTCCCTGCCAGGGGACCCTCCAATTTTGAATTCTCGGCGAATGTATGTACCTTCCCTTCTTTTTACATAAATATCTCTGACTCCAAGAGAAGAAGTCGCTTCCTCGAACCTCTGACCCGATGTGAATCCGGTTTCTTTATAAAGTTATTCTAGAATCATCTACATACAGAAAGCAAAGAAGAATAGACATCGAGGTTTGATATTTCTCAGTATAAAACCTCATTTATGATACAGGCTTTAAAAGTACACTGTTTACATTAAAGTTTAAAAGTATCACGAAAGTTGTACACTATTTGTAGACAGTCCTGAATATTTATAGATATGTTACAGATTATATACATATATATCATATTGTTTTATCCTTATCATAGTCATGATGCTCATTTGTCTTGCGTGTTGACAACATGACGTTTAGAAAACAACATTCCACGTAAGGCAGGCTGTGGAAATAAATAATAGAATGAAAATTACGTAACAAAAATTTAACAATTCATAGATTAAACCTTCAGATAAATGTTACAATAATGCTATAAGTTTGAAGTATTTACTGAAGTCTTGATAATATTAAGACAGAGCTTTATCAATGAGTAGTTTGTGCATGTTTTAGCTTTTCCTTCAAAGAACGCTAAAAGCATATCTATTTTGTATGAGGGTGGTCGGAACCTAATAAAGATACAAGACATTTTTTTCAATTTTTTTTATTTTTTTCAACATAGTCTCCTTGTAACTCTACACACTTCTCCCAGCGATGCTCTCATCTCTGTAAAACGTCCAAATAGTACTCGGTGTTTTTCAACATAGTCTCCTTGTAACTCTACACACTTCTCCCAGCGATGCTCTCATCTCTGTAAAACGTCCAAATAGTACTCGGTGTTTTTCAACATAGTCTCCTTGTAACTCTACACACTTCTCCCAGCGATGCTCCCATCTCTGTAAAACGTCCAAATAGTACTCGGTGTTTTTCAACATAGTCTCCTTGTAACTCTACACACTACTCCCAGCGATGCTCCCATCTCTGTAAAACGTCCAAATAGTACTCGGTGTTCTTAAACATAGTCTCCTTGTAACTCTACACACTTCTCCCAGCGATGCTCCCATCTCTGTAACCCGTCCAAATAGTACTCGGCCCTTTTCAACATAGTCTCCTTGTAACTCTACACACTTATCCCAGCGATGCACCCATCTCTGTAAAACGTCCAAATAATACTCGGTGTTCTTGAACATAGTCTCCTTGTAACTCTACACACTTCTCCCAGCGATGCTCTCATCTCTGTAAAACGTCCAAATAGTACTCGGTGTTTTTCAACATAGTCTCCTTGTAACTCTACACACTTCTCCCAGCGATGCTCCCATCTCTGTAAAACGTCCAAATAGTACTCGGTGTTTTTCAACATAGTCTCCTTGTAACTCTACACACTACTCCCAGCGATGCTCCCATCTCTGTAAAACGTCCAAATAGTACTCGGTGTTCTTAAACATAGTCTCCTTGTAACTCTACACACTTCTCCCAGCGATGCTCCCATCTCTGTAACCCGTCCAAATAGTACTCGGCCCTTTTCAACATAGTCTCCTTGTAACTCTACACACTTATCCCAGCGATGCACCCATCTCTGTAAAACGTCCAAATAATACTCGGTGTTCTTGAACATAGTCTCCTTGTAACTCTACACACTTCTCCCAGCGATGCTCTCATCTCTGTAAAACGTCCAAATAGTACTCGGCGTTTTTTCAACATAGTCCCCTTGTAACTCTACACACTTCTCCCAGCGATGCTCCCATCTCTGTAAAACGTCCAAATAGTACTCGGCGTTTTTGAACATAGTCTCCTTGTAACTCTACACACTTCTCCCAGCGATGCTCTCATCTCTGTAAAACGTCCAAATAGTACTCGGCGTTTTTTCAACATAGTCTCCTTGTAACTCTACACACTTCTCCCAGCGATGCTCCCATCTCTGTAAAACATCCAAATAGTACTCGGTGTTTTTCAACATAGTCTCCTTGTAACTCTACTCACTTCTCCCAGCGACGCCCCCATCTCTGTAACACGTCCAAATAGTACTCGGTGTTTTTCAACATAGTCTCCTTGTAACTCTACACACTTCTCCCAGCGACGCCCCCATCTCTGTAACACGTCCAAATAGTACTCGGTGTTTTTCAACATAGTCTCCTTGTAACTCTACACACTTCTCCCAGCGATGCTCCCATCTCTGTAACCCGTCCAAATAGTACTCAGTGATTTTCAACATAGTCTCCTTGTAACTCTACACACTTCTCCCAGCGATGTTCCCCTCACTGTAACCCGTCCAAATAGTACTCAGTGATTTTCAACATTGTCTCCTTGTAACTCTACACACTTCTCCCAGCGATGCTCCCATCTCTGTAACCCGTCCAAATAGTACTCAGTGATTTTCAACATAGTCTCCTTGTAACTCTACACACTTCTCCCAGCGATGTTCCCATCTCTCTAACCCGTCCAAATAGAACTCGGTGTTTTTCAACATTGTCTCCTTGTAACTCTACACACTCCTCCCAGCGATGTTCCCCTCACTGTAACCCGTCCAAATAGTACTCAGTGATTTTCAACATAGTCTCCTTGTAGCTCTACACACTTCTCCCAGCGATGTTCCCCTCACTGTAACCCGTCCAAATAGTACTCAGTGATTTTCAACATAGTCTCCTTGTAACTCTACACACTTCTCCCAGCGATGTTCCCCTCACTGCAACCCGTCCAAATAGTACTCAGTGATTTTCAACATTGTCTCCTTGTAACTCTACACACTTCTCCTAGCGATGCTCCCATCTCTGTAACCCGTCCAAATAGTACTCAGTGATTTTCAACATAGTCTCCTTGTAACTCTACACACTTCTCCCAGCGATGCTCCCATCTCTGTAACCCGTCCAAATAGTACTCGGCGTTTTACAACATAGTCTCCTTGTAACTCTACACACTTCTCCCAGCGATGTTCTCATCTCTGTAACCCGTCCAAATAGTACTCGGCGTTTTTCAACATAGTCTTGTTGTAACTCTACACACTTCTCCCAGCGATGTTCCCATCTCTGTAACCCGTCCAAATAGTACTCGGCGTTTTTCTCTGTAAAATAATTGTTTACGAAAGTGATTGCCTCTTCAGTTGACGAAAATCTCGGTCCTCCGAGCACAATTTTCAGATGAGGGAACAAAAAGAAGTCGCTTGGGGCTAGATCTGGTGATTCAAGCAGTTCAAACCATAATTCGTAGATTTTCGCCATTGCAATCGCTGAGATGTGAGACGGTGCGTTTTCTTGGTGAAACAAGGGTGAAACAAGTTCTGCCTTCAGCTTGTCAAGTAATGATGCGTAGTATGCTCCTGTAATGGTTTTTCCTTGTTGAAGATAATCGATTAAAATAACTCCATGACTATCCCAAAGAGCAGTCGCCCTCATTTATCCAGCCGGAAAAAAAACACTTTGTTTTTGAGCCGATTCCCGCTTTACAGTTCACTGTTTGGACTGTATTTCTGTTTCTGGTGTATCCAAGTTTCATCTACAATAATTAATCGGTGCCAAAACAGCGTTGGAAATATTCATTCGAACACGTTTTTGCTCTAACGTGAGCAAACGCGTACCCCAACGCGCGGACAGCTTTCTCATTTCTAAATGTTGATTTAATGTGTGACAAACACGTTCTTTTGACATGTTCATAGCCTCTGCTATCTCTCTCAGTTTAATTCGGTGGTCGTCTAGCACCATTTGGTGAACTTTGGCGATGTTTTCCTTGATAGTTCCAGCTCTGGACATCCCGCACGTTCATCGTGTCCCAAGCTCTTACGGCCACGTTTAAATTCAGCTGACCAAAATTTCACTGTAGTAAATGATGGTGTGGAATCTCCATACAGAGAATCCAACTCATCTTTGATTTGCGTAGCTGTATTGCCTTTCAAAAACAAATATTTAATGACAGCTCGATACTCGATTTTGACTATTTTCATAAAAGTACTCACATCAGCTCACTCAAACGAATGTGACATAACAACTGAGCGTCCAAAATGACTGAAACTTTGGTGGGTAATTGGCAACAGATGAAAAACGAAATCACTAGCTTTTATTTTCGAGTGTTGCCACCTTCATGTTGAGGTCGGAAACTTTTCAGACCACCCTCATATGTTCAGTTCAGTAACTTGTTTACAAAATGTCGTATAGGGTAACAATTCTAATTTCACTCTCTCTGCTGCTTGTAACAGGTTCATACCCGCTATGTTATACAAGTATTATTTAACTCACGGCCTTCTTGAATAAAGCGATAAACCAAAGTTGGCATTGCCGTCGTGTTGGAAGATTTTGAGCACTCAGTGAAATAATTTTATACTTTTTACACATTTATTAAGTATTAAAAGTTCCACTTACACTGTCAACTGTCTAAAAACTAATTTCAGGAAAGTTACATACGCGCTGCAGCGTGTGTATCAATAAATACCAAAGTTGGTATAATTTTCACTATCTTCCAAGGTTGTACATATATGTTCAAACCTCATACTTCCTTAACATTGAAAATTCTTCAACTATTTTGATTTTCTCGAGATGATCCTAACGTTCCTAATTAAAATATCGTCCTATGTTTTCGATATTTCAATGGCAAATGAAATGTATATCCCGAGTTATCTGAAAGTGGCTCCTTAAATCCTCTTTATTCTGAATGACTTTTGTCTTTGCATAACAGTTCAACTCTTAACAGTAAACAAAATGTTATTGTACAAAAGAATCTTAACTTCGTTATAGTACACAATTTGTGTTAAATAATTTTACACAGGAAAATGTGACTTGTGGAATTTAATATGCCAGCATGTTGCTATGGTAACTGAGTCAAAGCATGGTCAACTTTTGGAATGTTTGCTTTAACCTACATAATTAGAGGAGGTATTGTACACTTCTTGTTTTTGGTTTAAATTTTTCAATAGTTATACTTTTTCTGAAATAGAAGGTCGTTAATTGTTTACTTTCTCCCTGAGCATTAAGAGAAACAGAACGTAGTCAGGAACTCTTAAAAGATTTATCTATCACTTTATTGGCCTTGTTTCCTTTGTACCTGCACTGAGATATGTAATAAATCACATCTTAAAACGTTTATCTCGATTAATATGCAATAGAAAAGTAAACACTTTAAGAAAAGTTTGTAGATAGTGAGTAGATAAAGACATACGAATCCTTTATTAGGAAAATTTAGAATTGCTCTACCAGGATTAACATTACAAGAGCCTTTGGAGGTCTCCCAGATCTGGATGTAGCTTGTTGTTATGGATCTGGACATTCTAAACTTAAATTTGCCGCAGCTCTAACTCCATTAGTGTGGTATTACTGACTTTCTGGCAAGAAGTTTGGCTAATTGTAAGCTTTTATATGAAGCATAACAAACAATTAAAATGTTTTATCTGTTCTATTTTAAGATTTACGTAAATCCTTACTCTTATCCATAATAAAACGAATTTTTATCTCAGGTTTGGAAAGGTAAGACTATACTAAAGGGGACGAGAAGTGAACTTTTATTATGCCGCGTTCTTATTCTGTAAATCAAAGAAAAATAATGATGCAAAAATCGAGTTGTTGAAAGCGAAGGTTTACTTATTACACTTCATAAATAATTGTATATTCACATACATTTACTTTTAATCATTTCTAGACTTGTTCTACAATATAATAATTAATTGTTTATGAATTTTCTTTGAGCTCGTACATTTTTCAGGTCTCTCCGTGTGAAAATTTGTATTAACGAATAAAACAAATGAATCTTGATGATCCTAGCAATTGTTTGATTGCTAGACATCGCATAACTAATCCACAGATTATAAAATCCTTACAGAGAATATATAAGGTATTCACAGGAATAATACACAGATTGAATCACCAAAAACTTTAACCTCAAATATTTCGGAAATGAGAAGTAATATCGATGCGCGGTTTTTACAGAATTGAATGGTTCTCAGCGGCTCTAATTTTCAACTTATTTATAGATTTTAATAATGCTTAGAAAATGTATTTTTAAACATACCATTTTATATAGAACAATATATCTAAGAATAATATAACTGAAAAAAGAGGAGCCAATTGAATACCAAGCTTGGCCTATAGATACAGTATCATCCAAAAATACAAAATGAAGGTATTCATGCAAATCACACCCCGCACTACCCTTTAGATGGAATATTTTTTCAAATGGTTTGATTTTTAAGAAATGACTTCACCAATTTTTATTAAAATGCCATATGTTTTAGATATGTTGATAATAAATAAAATATGATTTTTTAATTTTCTACGAATGTCCCCAGAAGTCGTCTTCATTCTGAAAGACGTTTATATAACTCGGAACAGTAAGAAATAGACAACATCTTGCTCCACATAATTTATTCTCACTAAAACACATTATTTATGTCATGGTAATGTAAACCATTTTGGGGATATTACTTATTATTTATTTCAATTTTGCAATATTTGTTTTCATAGATGGGAAGTCATTTTTATCTCTTAGCCATGCAAAGAGAATGGGATTTCTAGGGCATCAAATAGTGAATTTTACTGTCACTTAAAGTCTACTGTATTTCCTTATAACTATAGTACGACCAATATAAACCTGAACCATTTCAAAAGTCCATAACTTTTGAATTAATAATAGGACACACGTACAACTTTGGGAGAATATAATACACAATTGTAAGATTACTTTACACTATTTACATCTCATAGAAAATGTTGGAAGTGTCCTCTACCAGCATCTATACATGTTTGTACTCGTCTCATCATATTCTCTGAAGTTTTACGGAGAGTATCCTCGCCAATGTCACTTATTTCGGCACAAATGGATTCCTTGAGAACATCAATTGTCCGTGGCCTATTCTTGTACATTATATTTTTCACACTCTATAATAATCGAATAATCTCCAAAGGTCAGTAGCCACCCAGATCACCTGACCTAACCTCACCAGATTTCTTCTTGTATAAAAATAGAGTGTAAAAGAATAGGCCACGGATAATTGATGTTCTCGAGGAATCCATTCGAACCGAAATAAGTAACATTGGCGAGGATACTCTCCGTAAAACTTCAGAGAATATGGTGAGACGAGTACAAACATGTATAGATACTAGAGGAGGACACCTCCAACATTTTCTCTGAGATGTAAACAGTACAATGTAATCTCCCAATTGTGTATTATATTCTCCCAAAGTTGCACGTGTGTCCTATTATTGGCTCAAAAGTTATGGCATATTGAAATGGTTTAGGTTTATTTGGATCGCACTGTAAAATAATATAATGTTCATCTTTAAGTAGATAGAGCAATAAGTGTTTGTACAAGAGTAGAGAAAGTCATGTGAGTACAACAATCAGAATCTTTTTATAATAAGTCTAAACCTTTCGACAATTTTGATTAAATTATTATGTATAGCTTAAGGAAGCATGAGGTTATTCAATTTTTATATCTCTGTAGTAACGAATGCATTGTTGTACATTTTAAATAATTCGTTGCACAAGCAAAATTAATTTCACCGTTGTTTTAAAACAACAATACATTAAAAATTGACACACAATGCAAGACTGGATAACAAATTTTATAGGCTAAGTTATAACTCCCCCTTCCATCAATTATAACTCAAATTGCGATTAAATAACCTTACTATTTCTTCATATCAAATATTGTTTCAATGTCTGTAAATTACATTTAACTCAACAAAAATTTCGAAACTGGTTTAAAACCAAATTTTGAAGATTTTGTTTAAAGGAGGTTTTATTGATTAAAAGTTAGAATAGGCATATATCGTGTTTACTTATTAGACTTAACAGAGTAGCTGATCTTTCTTATACTCCATTTATATCCTGGCTTTAATTATTCTATGGCCATTACTAGGCTTTCCTTTGGAGCTAAATTAATTAATTAATGGTATAACCATTCCAAGGTCCACTTCATTCTAACTATAAAACACTTTTAACTTCCTTTTATAAATTTCTAAAGTATTAAAAAGGATTTACAAAGTCCTTGTATTTGAATAGGAACACATTGGTGTAATAAAGGAACATGGTTGCAAAGGAGGCTTTTACTTTTGGTTAACAATGTCATGAAGTTGAACATATAGCTGTTATTCTGCAGAACATAAACAGTTGCTACATTCCACAGAGCATAAAAACAAAAGCCGGTTACATATTATATATGCGGTCAAACAAAACACAGACAAAAAAGTGACAATCGAGCCTGGCTTTAGTTTCCAGTTATCAGATATTCTGTGTCATACGGCAGATGTGTATGTACTGAAACGGTGTCAAAACAACTGAATAAGGGAGTTTTCTAATTCTATAGAAGTATGTACTGCAGTTTCTGGTTTAAGAAACCCTTCTCACGTAAGGAAGTTTCCTTCATTTACTTTGTATTTTTGTTAGTCAAGTTAATTAGTTGATTATAACGTTAATTAGCCAACAGTCGTTAAACCAAAGCACACGAGCGAAGCTAAGCCTAGTTTTCTATTTCACTGAACGTTAGGTTAGGTTTGGTATGTATATCTGAGCTTATGTTAATTACCAAGCAATGTTTACAGGATAATAAAACTAGTGTAATCCCGCTATATGCATATAAGTTTAGGTTTGTGATTCGCGGAAGGTTATATTAGGTTTAGCTTTTATATATGACATTCCCTTAACATTTACTTTTATATGACGGAAGGCAAAGAAAAATAACTGCATAAAACATTTATTAAGAGTAATACAGCCTCTACTCGCCATTTTCTGTAGTATATTTCTCCATTAAATAATTACATTAAGCACTTCCCGAAAGGGAGTAATAATAAAACCTAAAGACTTGCCAAATTAGGGATTTTATTCCATAATTTAGGTTGGTACTCCCATTGAAGCATGCGCAATTTCCTAAACATGTGTCTTTAATGTCTGCACGTAATGAATTTATTATAAAAGGCAACTAACTATAAAAGAATGGAATTCTTAAATACGCAATCATAGATATTAACAGCTTTCATTACACGAAAGACGTGTATTTCATGGAAGCAAGAAAAGTATCCGGTTCTTTGAGGTTAGGAAAGAAAAACAAATGAATTTATATTTTCTTTATAAACAACAATAGCAGTTTAATATTAGCTGATGAGGAAGATGTTTCTTATGGAATGTTTTGTCTCCATTTAACGAAAACAATTTCACAACTACAAGCTGCCTGAATTCAGCGTGCAGTGCTGTATTCTGTCAATTTTCAAGTCGAAATTTCTGTTCATTTACCAATATAAAGAATAAATAAACCATTAAAAAACCAGGATTTAAAAAGTTAAAAACAAAAGTAAGAATTTAAGTGTGATATTTTAATAAAGCACGATATGACGTGGCATGTCTTATAACTTGTAACCAGTACCGCCAAGTTAAATTGTTGCCACGTATACATTATTGCCTCTGCATTACCTGTATTTTCTTCTGTGATACACGGTCATCGCAGATTGTGACCTTTGCATAGTAGTTAAGTTGCATTGAGATTGCGGAAATTTATTCCGTTTGGTATGTTAGGCTTAATTTAATTTTCTTTTAATTAACATCCTCCAACGTTGTCATATCGTTAGATTAGATAAATGAAATTATATTTAAATGAGTACAGCCTACATAGAGCTCAAAGTCGCCGACATTCATCTTACAGGATAAGGGAAAGCCTCCGACAAATGAAATGAAATGTGTAGTGTTTAACGCCCGCTTTTACTACATGCGGCACCGCAGGCGGTGACACTGATGGTACATGAGATGCAGATGGAGCACCGGTGGAATGAGATGGCGGGGGAAACCGGAGATCCCGGAGAAAACCCGCCCCAACGCCGTGTTGTCCACCACAAATCTCACTTTGCGGTCGCCTGGGATCGAACACGGGCCGCCTTGGTGAGAGCCAAGCGGTCTAACCACTGAGCCAAGGCGCGGCCTACGAAAGCCTCCAACGTTGTCATATCGGTCGATGAATGAAATTACATTTAAAGGAGTACAGCGTACATAGAGCTTAGAGTTTCCAAATGTTCATATTTCAGAATAAGGGGAAATCTCCAACGTTAAGTCATATCGGAAGATGAGTGAAATGGTGTTCAAATTAGTACAGGGTACATAGAGCTTAGAGTTACCAAACATTTATCTTTCAGAATAACGGAAAATCTCCAACGTTAAGTTATATCGACGATGAGTGAAATTGTGTTCAAATGAGTACAGGGTACATAGAGCTTAGAGTTATCAGACATTCATCTTTCAGGATAAGAGAAAACCTTCAACGTTAAGTGATATCGGACGATGAATGAAATGATGTCCAAATGAGTACAGAGTACATAGAGCTTAGAGTTATTAGATATTCATTTTTCAGGATAAGGGAAAACCTCCAACGTTAAGTCATATCGGACGATGAATGAAATGATGTTCAAATGAGTACAGGGTACATAGAGCTTAGAGTTATCAGATATTCATCTTTCAGGATAAGAGAAAACCTTCAACGTTAAGTCATATCGGACGATGAATGAAATGATGTTCAAATGAGTACAGAGTACATAGAGCTTAGAGTTATCAGATATTCATCTTTCAGGATAAGAGAAAACCTTCAACGTTAAGTCATATCGGACGATGAATGATATGATGTCCAAATGAGTACAGGGTACATAGAGCTTAGAGTTATCAGATATTCATTTTTCAGGATAAGAGAAAACCTTCAACGTTAAGTCATATAGGACGATGAATGAAATAAGTTCAAATGAGTACGGAGTACATAGAGCTTAGAGTTTTCAGAAATGCATCTTTCAGGATAAGGGAAAACCTTAAACGTTAAGTCATATCGGACGATGAATGAAATTATGTTCAAATGTGTACAGAGTACATAGAGCTTAGAGTTACCAGACATTCATCTTTCAGGATAAGGGAAAATCTCCAACGTTAAGTCATATCGGACGATGAATGAAATGATGTTCAAATGAGTACAGAATGCATAGAGTTTAGAGTTATCAGACATTAATCTTTCAGCATAAGGGAAAACCTCCAACGTTGTCATATCGGACGATGAATGAAATGATGTTCAAATGAGTATAGGGTACATAGAGCTTAGAGTTACCAGACATTCATCTTTCAGGATGAGGGAAAGGATGAGGCGGACCTCGTGCATCGGAGTATATTGAAATGAATTATATACTTTTATCTGAAATTTCAAAGATTTAAGTGGGAATTTTATTTCGTGTTTTATAAATATTAAATCTTCTTATTTTAAGGAAAATCCTCTACCTCGAACTAACGTTTAAGTAGAGGATTTTTTCGAAAATTTCAATTTTCTCAGAAATGACTAATGAGTTTGTCAAAAATACTATGTGTTTAAGATATTTTCATGAAAATTTATGTATTTATATCTTGTATTTTTGGAAAATATCGCATGAAGTACTTTTCATTCTAAATGACTTATGTATAGCTGCTAAACGTAAGAGATAGACAAAATCTTATTGCATAAAAATGTAAAATACACTTTATGTGGAACGAACCAATTGCTTTGGTATTCCCTGTTAATTGTTTGAACTTTTCGTAAAGGAAAAATCACTGTTTGGTTTTTCGAGGTCAAGCAAAGTACACGGAATTTTGAAGATAGTTTAAAAACCTGATAATCGCTCTACCTACTGTATTCTACAGAAGTGTCTATGTGTGAACTGAACATTTATGTGAAGGAAGTAGACACAACAAGGGTTTGTAAAAATAATGTGTAAATGTAACACTTCGACTTAAGGAACGGAGCGACTAAATCCCAGATTGGATGCAAGAAGTGAATGCAGTTTAACCGTCTTCTGTTTCCAAGCCGACAGTTCTTTGTTCTAATGAAAGTTGTTTGTACAGATTCTCTGTATTCCTGGAAGATATTTCGTTTTTCTCGTGTTTCGGCACGCGAAATGGAGTGACTGGTGGCGCCATCAGGTATAGCGTGCCCAATTCTAGTAGCAGGATTGGTCGGAAATTGTTGCGTGGAATGTACGTCACGATGGAGTGTTTTTGTTTTGTTGGCCAGCCTGCTCGCTCGCTGCAGGTAGAAACACGGCCCCCAAAACCACTTATTACTGCCTTTGACATCTTCCTCAGGTAAATTACAAGGTGTGTACACTCGGCGTGGTATAAAACTACGTCGGCCATATCGAGTTCCTCCAACAGGTGGCATATGTAGCAGCTTCCAACAGAAACTGGACACCTCCCAATGGGGGCAGCTGCCCACTAAAAGATTTGGTTACTAATATTCAAACATTCCACTGTCTTTAGTTGTTCACGTAAATGATAGAGGTCGATACTGGTTTTGTTTTACAAAATCAAACGTGGAGTAGTTTTAAAACGTTTCAATTGTTATTCCAAATATTTATCGATGTAATTTTGAAATCGAACCTCAAAGTAATAATGTTAATCTTTCCAAGCGACTTTAGTACAGGTGTTTGCCAATAAAGTGATTTAATGTATTTTATTTTTAATGTTACAAAACAAAATTAATCACAACGCTGTATCCATGGTGATGACTGATGATCTATAGGACATCCAGATGTTTGTTTCTATATGCCTGGATGCAATGTGATAAAATTACTCTTTCTTTCGGACATCTTCCACGAAAGAAAAGTTTTCTACCAATGGACAGTAACGGTAGGTCTGTCTTGTAAAACCATTGCCCGTTTTAGAAGAAACAAAAGCAGTACGAATCGTCTTACCTGCACTTCAAATTCGTACGATTTTTGTAGACTTAGGTTCTGTTCGAAAGACCGACTGGCTTTTCTTTTCATGATCATAACAACAAAACCAAATTTGAAGTGTCAATTTTCCCAGAATTATTCTGCACCAATCAGTGCGTTGTTGTTTTTGATCCAGAGTCAGTTGTTTATGTGGGATGTATCCACAACAAATTTTCCCACGTGTAACTGTTGATGTAGAATGTTCTGGGTTGACCTATACAAAAGTCCAATAAACTTATAAGATGTCCGTCAAGCATTGCTCGAATAGAAGTTCAATATTTTCAATAGTAACACTTGGTCTTCTACACCAAATGCATTTTATTTAGACCTTTTTAATTTACGTCCTCCAAATTATCGAACGATGAATGAAATGAGTACAGGGTACATAGAGCTTAGAGTTACCAGACATTCATCTTTTAGCATAAGGGAAAACCTATGTTAAGTCATATCGGACGATGAATGAAAAGATGTTCAAATGAGTACAGGGTACATAGAGCTTAGAGTTACCAGGCATTGATCTTTCAGGATAAGGGAAAACCTACGTTAAATCATATCGGACGATGAATGAAATGATGTTGAAGTGAGTCAACTGTACATAGAGCTTAGAGTTACCAGACATTCATCTTTCTGGATAAGGGAAAATGTACGTTAAATCATATCGGACGATGAATGAAATGATGTTGAAGTGAGTCTACTGTACATAGAGCTTGGAGTTACCAAATATTCATGTTTCAGGATAAGGGAAAACCTCCAACGTTAAGTCATATCGGACGATGAATGGAATGATGTTCAAATGAGTAAAGGGTACATAGAGCTTAGAGTTACCAGACATTCTTCTTTCAGGATAAGGGAAAACCTCCAACGTTAAGCAATATCGGAAGATTAATGAAATGATGTTCAAATGAGTACATGGTACATAGATCTGAGAGTTACCAGACATTCGTCTTTCAGGATAAGGGGAAAAAAACAACGTTGTCATATCGGACGATGAATTAAATGATGCTCAAATGAGTACAGGCTCCATAAAGCTTAGAGTTACCAGACATTCCTCTTTCAGGATGAGGGAAAACACCAGAAAAAGACCTTATTCAGGTAATTCACCCTGAGCGAGATTGAACTCGGTACCTCTTGAATGAGAGGCATACATGCTACCATCTACGCTACCGAGGCTGTTCTCTAGTCAAATTTTCTTTTTAGATGAACATAAAGTAATTTTTTAGAGATTTAATAGTAAAAGCGACTGTGTTAAATGTAGAAGATCGTTTCGTTCAGTGCTGTAACGCTTTTAGCAAGCCGATAATGCCGACTTTGGTTTATTGTGACAATCGCTTCATTCAAGAAGGCCGTGATTTCAGTTTACTCAAAAGATGAGTTAGTTTGCAAAAGTTTGTAATCCATAATTAAATTTTTATTACGTTATATTCATCGTTCAATTTTTTCCACTGCCTCCTTTATGTAAAATGTTTTGGTTTTCTAAAATTCATGTTGTCAACATGCGAGATAAATGAACATCATGACCCTGAGAAAGATAAAACAATATAACATATTTGTATGTAATTTATAATATATCTATAAATATTCAGGACTCTCTAATAGTAGTGTATAATGTACCTACGGGTTAAAATGATTTCATTTGTTTCGTAGGTCTCGTCCTACTGACAAAATATTACTTTTTATACTTCTGTCATGGGTAACTATTTACGGAATTGCAGCATTAAAGTGGCTTATGACGGCATTTACCTTGCGAAATTACACTTTTTCTTCCAGAAAATGAATGGCAACAATTCAGTAACGACATCACTGGCACGACATAAGTTTCCTCCAACGTGGTTGTAAGAAACCCTGAAATCAATCACCTTTGCAAGTACAGCAACATTCGAACACAATTACCTCGTTAAATAGTAAATACGTACCATCAGGAGCTTCAGCAAGAAATTAATTCCAGATATGGAGAGTACATTTGGCATTTTTTACTCATATCCTAGTGATAAGTTCTTCAAAAACTCAAAAACCCTTACAAAACATGAAATGTTGAGTTTTCTTTCAACTTCAGCATGTATTTCACCTTTGAATATGTACACCAGAGCGTCTAAGGCATAAAAGTCTTCAACTGAGAAAGTAAAACCAAACTTACAACCTACATTTAAATTGCTTACCATATTAAACGTTAATAAACATTTGCATTATTACCAGTAATGTGGTTTCAGTAAAGCATTTTTCGTCCCTGGGTCCACAGTTCTTTAGTATCTTTAGTATTTTCTGGAGTTAACAAACTCTCAGCATTCTTGGCTTCGTTCGAAATGTCCAGCGTAATACAAACCATGTTAAGACTTTATCATAACCCTCCATTTTCCTCCATAAATGTTGAAACAAATGAATTATCTCCTTAGCAACCAAATTACGCCATACACCTCTAGAGTTGTCATATTTCCAAGGGAAAAGAGGTAGTGACTCATTTTTAACACTTGTTTAAACTAAGAAACATAAATTGGCAAACACTTATTATGCTGAATACATAAACATTAGGTTATGCACGTTATTGACCTTCCAAGTGCTCTTTAATCTGACATGCTGCATTTGATTGTACTTCACTGAATTCTTGGCATTTTTAATAACTCCACATCACATTTTGCAGAATTATACAATTCTGAACAATATTTATTCTCATAGTTCACTGTCATCTGGAGCTCTGCCTTATTGTGTTTCACTGCATGATGTTTATTTCCAAGTCCAGCATTACATTTTTCCTTGTTTACATTTTTCCTTTTTTCCCCTTGTAACGTTCATGTTGCCTCAAATCACTTTGTGAAATGCTGAAATCTTTCCTGCACGTGGTAAAAATGCCCGATTCTCGTCTGATGTGGCTTTACCCACAGAAGTATATCTTCCCATTTATTAAGATATGTTTGATTATGTTTTGTCTTCAATTTCTTCCGTGGAGGAATCTTTGATGGGTTGTCTTCACCCTCAAACATTTTCCAACTCTCGTTGTGCAGGATCACTACTTGACGACACACACATGCACCCACGTTGAGCTAGAAGGCATTTCTGTTGAAAACATTCGCGAAATGAAACAAAACAAGGTGCCATTTTCCAAAGATTACATGAGCTTTATAAGAATATTTATGTCATTATATGTAATTCAATAATTCGCAGTAGGCAAACAAAAACGGAGAATTGCGTACTCTGGATAAATAATAAACGGACGAACAAAATTTGGAAGAAAAAAACGGAGGATTCCGGGAAAAACGGAACATCTGATAACATTACTGATGCATTATAATTTTAAATTAGCAAATGTATTAGTTATTTTTACCTATATTAATACTAAAATTACAACAACAAAGGTACGACACTTAACAAAATATTATTGTAAATTGAGCAACCTTCACGAAAAAGTAACTCGCAGAATATTAGAAAATAGTTGTCATGTAAAAACATATTGCATCTGTGTTAAAGAACATGACATTTTAGTGCGTTTAGTCTTCATGATTAAGTAAAAATGTTTAGACAGCTCAAATGAAAGTCAGGGTTGCTAACACAAGATAACGCGAAATAAAAGTGTGCAATTTTTATGCGAGTCTCTTGTTACCAACTTAGGATTGAAGTCCGATCAATTGGCAGTTACACTTGATTGTATTTGCTCTTACGCCATTCATTCCTCGTGGTCACATTTTCTGTATAACATTTTTAAAATGGCCGTACTTCAAATTTATAGAAATGCATTGTCAGTTAAGCCATTCCTTATGTTGGCAACCTTGAACTTCTATTAATGAGAATCGTTATTCTTTTATTTATGATCTGAACAATTGATAAAATGTCCATAACCACAAATGCGGATGAATTTCTCTATGCAATTTTCAACGAATCATTCTTTTATGTGTTATAAAAGTTATTTTTATCTAATAATTGTAATTCATTTAAGTATATATTAACATTTGTAGAAATGTACAGCACATGCCAAATGAAAGAATACCAAGAATAGGAGATGGAAGGGACAAGGAGGAAGGAGCGACCTAGAGAGAACTGGATGAATACCGTTAAAAGGAGCATGGAACAAAGGGGACTGACGGACAGGGATGTTGGGGACTGGTAAATTTGGACAGTAAAAATGTCTTGTGTGTGACAGAAAACCATTGTAGAGTGGAACAATTCCGCAATAAAAAGATAAAAGCAAGTTTCAATGTTTGGAAGTATGCCTACACTTATTTTGTATAATAAGTACCCTTAAAAACACAACAGCAAGCATTATGTATTGCACAGAAGGCTATTTAATGCTCCTTGCATTCAGATTCTTCCACGCCAAATCCTTTCCCAGTTTTTCTTTTTATTTTGTAGAGTTGTAATGTGCAGGATTGCAGCTGCAAGATTTTATTTGTACCTACAAACAGTATAAAATCAGTAACACATTTTATTTAAAATCTTATTACCAAGATAGCATGGGCTACCTGAGAATCTTAAAGAAACGTATACATGTTATATTACTCCTTGTCAATCAGTGCTGCCACGCATATTCAGGTCCATATCTGTTGTAGAAGTAGCAAGTTCAGTCCTAACCTCTACACCCACATGTTCCCGTCTAGTGTTTTTCATAGTATTTCTTCAACTTTTTGAAAGCTGTGCCGCTAAAACAGGGCATATTGAAGACCTTAACGACGTATAAAATTGTAATATTCGCTCACACACAAGGAACCAAATTTAAATTAGTTTGCAGCATGTTTGTCCACTCATAAACAAAACAAACGACTGTAATAACGCTGCGAAAGCAGTGTTGGCACACCTGCGCACAGCCTGCTGTTCAAACTATGGCACTTACGAGGTTTTGCAGCACAAAATAGGCAGAAAAGTGGTCAGTATACACTATTTTGTAAAAGGGGGCGCGGTACATGCTGCGCAGATTAGACTGTTTAAGTTTGAAACCCATTTATAGCAATAAATAAAACTTTATACATTATTACACGTTCATTTTTTTAAAATGTAATTTTTCGGCGTTTTGACCCTTATGTCTCCTTAAAGGTATCTCAAATGAAAAATAAAAACATGCAATAAATATTCATATCTGTTAACAAGACGTAGAGGCCTGAGTATAGGAAGTAACGTCACATCAGATTTTTCTGGAAAGCAATTCGTTTGCTATTTAACGTTTTTGTGACGGGTACGTATCTCTTTCTGCGTGTGAACCCCGTGGAAACCACACAATGGCTGTCTTGATACGGCGGCTTAAGCCCTTATGTCACAGATTAAGGGAAAAGGGGGGCGCATTAGCAGCAGGGAACCTCCCAATGTGTCATTCTTTACGTCATGGCAACATCTGCCCTTGTCGACCCATCCTGTGCAAATAAGTGACTCTTCTTTGTCACCAGATTTGAGCTCTTACTTTGTAAATCACAGATTCTTAGCCACCGTGTTACTGTAAAGACAGAAATGTGTGCGTGTGACTGTGTGTATTTTCAGAAATTTCCTAAACTGCCTAAGGGAGATTTTCAAAAAATTGCCCCAAGAAAACTACACTTTACATGGAAAATATATATTTGTTCTTTATTTTCTCAAAATTATATCAAGTATCACATATTTTAAAACATTTTCCTGATAGATAAAACATATTATTCATTCTCACGCATTGATAATTTTATTTAACTTTCGGAAGAATATGGCAGGCACAAAAACTTCCTGTACGCAAAATATACTCGTAGATCCCGTTGAAACGCTAACATGTCTCTTGTATACTATTTTTAGCATTAACTACTTCCGAGATATTCGTGTTAACTATCGAATTTTATCAATTTTAGTTTCTAATAGATAGAGAAAGTATTTATTGCATTGCTTCCAACCTTAAATTTAAAAGTCAAAAACATGTTTGGGAAAAGGTCAGCATGTAGGTGTCTGATTTTGATTAAAATGCCACATTTATGCCAAATGTAACGTAACAATTGTCTCTGCGGTAACACTACCGTTAAATTTCTTGCATTTCACCGACTTGTTTTCTGAAAATGTTAACAAACACGTGTTAACGCCAAGAAACTTGTAAATATTACAGCTATAGAAGGCTATGGATGAGTCGTATTATTTTCTGAACGTACAGCGATTCGCTTTCGTTTTCATTTTCGTCTGCACACAGCTGACAAAATGGCGGGAAAACGAAAATTTAAACTAAAGTCGTGAGACAAATTTCTCATCGATGGAGGAAAGAATTGTTAGTTGAATTGGTGATGAAGTATAAGGATATCGTGGAAAGTAATAGGATGTAAGCTGTGAAATTGGAAGAGAAAGATATCACCTGGGAAAATATTGGAAATGAATTTAATTCTAATGCATGTCTCACTACTAGAAGCACGAAAAAACATCGTCAGAATTACGTAAATTTAAAGCGAGGAGTGAAGAAGGACAAGTTTCAAGACGAGAGGTGGACAATGTATTATCCACATAATTTAGTGAATTATAAAATCACAGTTATTAATACTTGAAGCAAAGGCGAGATCGGCATATTCCTTTCGATGCATGTTCTAATTCAGTATTACGTAAATTTAAAACGAGAAGCGAAGAAGGACAACTGACTTGAACGTTTCAAGACGGCAGGTAGACAGTGTATTATCCACATAATTCAGTGAATTATAAAATCACAAAGTTATTAATACTTAAACTAAAGGCGAGATTGGTATATTCCTTTCGATTAATGTTCTAACTCAGTATTACGTAAATTTAAAACGAGGAGCGAAGAAGGACAAGTGACTTGAACATCTCAAGACGGGAGATGGACAATGTATTATCCACATAATTCAGTGAATTATAAAGTCGCAAAGTTATTAATACATGAAGCGGGCGCCGGGGTAGCGCGGTGGTTTCGTTCGCGGCTCCCGTTCTAAGGGTCCCGAGTTCGATTCCCGGCTCTGGGGTTGGCGATTTTAAGTCGACCCTATCCACGCCTTCACCTCTGTCTAGCACACGTGAAGTATCCCCTATGCCCAACGTGGTTCGGAGTCCACGGTAAAAACTGTAGGTCCTCTCACCTCACCGCCATCTTCACTATCACCCTATCATCGGAGGTAATGGACACCGCCCTCTGGGTGCCTCCACCTGAGAAATGGGTCCGGTCATCACTTGGTGGGGTGAGGTTACCCCGAAGGCCAAGGTTGCCATGTGGGGAGTGTTAGTAACTAACTTAATACATGAAGCAAAGGCGAGATCGGCATATTCCTTTCGATGCATGTTCTAACTCAGTATTACGTAAATTTAAAAAGAGGAGTGAAGAAGGACATGTGACTTGAACGTTTCAAGATGGGAGGTGGACAGTGTATTATCCACATAATTCAGTGAATTATAAAATCACAAAGTTATTAATACTTAAACTAAAGGCGAGATTGGTATATTCCTTTCGACTAATGTTCTAACTCAGTATTACGTAAATTTAAAACGAGGAGCGAAGAAGGACGAGTGACTTGAACGTTTCAAGACGGGAGGTGGACAATGTATTATCCACATAATTCAGTGAATTATAAAATCACAAAGTTGTTTATACTTGAAGCAAAGGCGATTAATGTTCTAACTCAGTATTGCGTAAATTTAAAACGAGGAGCGAAGAAGGACAAGTGAGGAGTGACTTGAACGTTTCAAGATGGGAGGTGGGCAGTGTATTATCCACATAATTCAGTGAATTATAAAATCACAAAGTTATTAATACTTGAAACAAAAGCGAGATCAGCATATTCCTTTCGATTAATGTTCTAATTCAGTATTACGTAAATTTAAAACGAGGAGCGAAGAAGGACAAGTGATGAGTGACTTGAACGTTTCAAGATGGGAGGTGGGCAGTGTATTATCCACATAATTCAGTGAATTATAAAATCGCAAAGTTATTAATACTTGAAACAAAGGCGAGATCAGCATATTCCTTTCGATTAATGTTCTAACTCATTATTACGTAAATTTAAAACGAGGGGCGAAGAAGGACAAGTGATGAGTGACTTGACCGTTTCAAGACGGGAGGTAGACAGTGTAATCCACATAATTCAGTGAATTATAAAATCACAAAGTTATTAATACTTAAACTAAAGGCGAGATTGGTATATTCCTTTCGATACATGTTCTAACCTCTCTTGTACTTCCTCAGTAACCTTCATAGCAACTTGTTTCGACAGTCTATACCTCTGTAGAAAATTTTCTTCTGATAGCTCCTCAAAATAATTTCTCCTCATAGGCCGTACTCAATTACGAATTCCATTTAGACGGTCTAAATATAGCAAATCGATATCAACAGCTTCGATCACGCCCGCCATCTTTACTATTTACAATTGTTAAGGACTTAACAAAAGAGAAATTTGGCTTGTTAGTTTAACAAGAGATTTATCACGAGTGTTAAGTTAACACTTGTTGGTGAAATGCAATTTTTGTTATAGCTTTTGCTAAGCTCGTGTTAAATCTTAACATCTCTTGGTGAAATCGGGAATTAAGATATTTACATGGAAAATTAAATGCATGTCTTGAATTTTCTGTGAATAACGTAACTAGCTAGTATAACAGAAAATGTACAGTCAAATTTTTTAAAGCATATTCTGTTTAAAATAATTGGTTATCATCCTAGATGCACTAATTATGAAACCCTTTGAAAAAATTTAAATTTTAAACTCTAAATTTTAGAGACATTGCGGGATTAATACTTCTGTATAAAGTATTGTTGATATTAACACTACAGCATTTATTTTATTTAATGTGGCCAGTAAAATAAATAGATTGAAAAGGTTTTTTTTTTTTTTTTTCACCTCCAGAGCAAACACAGGGCTCAGGGGTCATAACCGCAATTGCTTCATCAACATTGTCTGAATCGGAATACATCGATATTTTTAAAATTGTCTGTAAAATCCTCTTATTCAATTTTGTTTTATGGCAAGTCACAGAAACCAGGCCATAACTTTACCAAAGTTTCTCTTTCAACCTGATCCCAAGCAGATGGGGTATGTATAATGTATTCGCCCGCTGGCAAGAGAATTCGAGAAGTGGACCTACTGAAAATAGAAGTTTATCGTCTATAAAACAAGTCTACGTTTACCAAGCTAAACAAAACCAGTCTGGGTTAACGAGATAGGTACCACGGTACTTTGATACTATCGAGTATGAGAAGAATATAAGTTTTGAAGAACAGTTTATACAAGAGAGCCTGGAGGATATAATCTGAGAGTAACACTTCATATAATTACATAAAAAATAAAAGTTATAATCTTTTTTCACATAAATTTTCTAGTTTTAATAGTTTGACCTATAGATTAATATATACCCCTAAATAAAGAGGAATTTAATAGAAAATATGAAAATATTATTAATACTGCTTTAGTTAATTGTTTTAATGAAGATTTTATACATAAAAACTTTCAATATAAAAAATCTGCAAATGATATTGTACTATTTTAGTTAATTGATGGAAATTAATCATTTATTCACACTAGCCATAAATAGGCTAATAAATACAATAAAATAAACACAATAAATACAATAGTAAGTTGCCACAAATGGTGTATCTCGAATGCGAAAGCCCTTAGTGGTCTAACGGGAAAATATACGAGTCAAATGGAGAATTTAATGTCATGACAGCAAGTTGGCCATGGTAGCTCACTGGGTAAGAGCGACTGGACGGAAACCAAGAGATGCGTGGTCCAAATCCCGGCCATGGCATTGAATTTTTCATGTTGACTCTATCTATGATGTTTCTACCCTTAAAAATTAAAAAACGATTATAATTTAAAAAAGAAAGTCACTTACCAAGCTTGGGCTAATAAACATTTTCAAAAAACATTAAAGACTTTGATATAACTTAAGTTCCTCAAAATAAATATGGTATTAAAAAGTTTATTACATTTCTATAAAAAAGGTAAAATTCCTAATAATAAAGAATCTTGTATTTCAAAGGGATTGAAAAATTCAATACCATAGCCGGGATTTGAACCACTGATCTTCTGGTTTCCATCCAGCTGCTCTAAACAATTGAGCTACTATGGCCAAGGTGCCAATATGAGATTAAATTCTCTAACTGACTCGTGTTTTTCCCGGTAAACACTAGGACTTCTCATAAACACATAAAACAACTAGTTTAATGGCGACTTACAACGTGGAAGTACTTGAAGGACCGGGCTTTATAGTTCGAACCACTATTAGGTACAATAATGGAAATTAATTGTTCTTACACACTAGCTGTGTGTAGGACGCACTATGAAAGGGTAGAGCTAGACTGAAAAACTCAATGTCATAGCCGGGATTTGAACCACGGAACCTCTGGTTTCCGTCCAGCCGCTCTGAACCATTGAGCTACTATGGCCAACGTGCTGACATGACATAAAATTCTCCAACTGACTCGTGTTTTCTATAAAGCCCGGGCCTTAAAGTACTCACAGCATAGTAAGTCGCTATTAAGGTAGTTGTCTCATGTGTTTATGATATTTCTACCCTTAAAAATAAAAGACGATTATAATTTAAAAAAAAAATTACTTACCGTCCCTGGGTTAATAAACATTTTCAAAAAAAAATTAAAGAATCTGGTATAAATTTAGTTCCTCAAAATAAATACAGTATTAAAAATTTATTGCATTTCTCTAAAAAGGATAAAATTTGTAATAATTAGAAGTCTGGTATTTATCAGTTTAATTGTTTAGAGTGTGATAAAGGTTATACTGGAAACACAAAACATAATTTGGAAACCAGAACGAAAAAACATTTTCGTAACATTAAGTATAAACAAACTGATAAATCCGCCGTAGCAGATCATTTTTGGTCATTTAAAAATGAAATAAATCCGGAAGTTAAATTATTAAAACAATTAAATGATCCGATAGATTTAATGGTTTGGGAAAAATTATGTATTTTAAAAAATGAACATCGCATGATGAATGTTGAACCACCTGTAGTCAATTCTGTTTTTATGTTTATTTCATTTTCAGATTTTGGTAGTACTGGCAAAGACGTAGTGACCTCTAATGATCGTTTTGTTGACAATGAGGATGTTTGAGCTGGTGATGGGAATGAGTTTTCATGAAATTGCGATCCTCATCAAATAATAAGAAAATTTGCGTCACTTTCTTTTAAGATAAGTGATGTTTTATGTTAGATTTGTATCGTATTCGTTGATTCACTGTCAATAGGTTCATATTTTACATATTTATTTAAGATTTTGTTTCTTTTTGTGTTTTACCGCCGTCGTTGACGTACAAATGTAAGAAAATGGTATAGCTACATATTTGGTAAGTGTATAAGACGTTGCTGTGGTTACTATCGTGGGTGCGAGCCCCGGCTGGTTGGGAGGTTGCGTGCGGCCTGTTGCCCTTGGGTTTTATAGCAGGTGATGAGGAGGTCTTCTCTAATGAAGACATTCGCCGTCAGACACAGCCTGCCTCACAACTCTCACCAACTCATCGGGACGAATTACCAACAAGCGATAGCCAGTTTTACTGCATGTTGCTAGGTGATGGCTTGGAAATCCATGCACTTAGTACAGACGTGTATTTTTACTTTGCTTCAGTTTAACATTTAAAATAATAGCTATTTAAAGCCGTACCCTATTTCAATTTGTCGTAATTCTTTTCCTTGCATATGAAGCATATTCAATGAAATTTCTCTCTTAATAATAGCTGGGGGATTTTTCTTTTACTTATAGTAATATGGTGGTAGCTCTGAATTAAGGGCAGCCATTTTCTTCATGTCTGTTCATGCAGCTGTTTGGTGATATTGCTTTCATTTGGTGAATGTAGTAACTGAGGATTGTTAATATTTGCCTTTATTGTGTTTTATGGCTAATACGAGGGCTATCCAAAAAGTAGATTACGTTTTCGTCTGTTTCCGCTAGGGGCGGGGCTAGCGCGGCCATCTTGGGGTCAGAGCGTTGCGCAGCTCAGTCGGCATCTAGCCGTGCTAGTGAGAGGTTCGTGCTGTGCTCCGTTCAGATACTGTGACGGTTTGAAATGTCTGCGTTAATTGAAAATCCCGCGAGCTGCGAGGTGCGTGCAGTAATAAGGTTTCTGACTGCAAAAAACTGTAAACCGATAGAAATCTATCGGCAGCTTTGTGAAGTGTATGGGGACAACATTATCACTGAAGGTGGAGTGCGTCAGTGGGTCATCAGATTTAAAAATGGCCGAACCAATGTTCACGACGAAGATCGAAGTGGGAGACCCTGCATAGTGACTGCCGAACTTGTCGAAAAAGTCGATGCTAAAGTCCGTGAAAATCGAAGGTTCACAATAACGGAACTTTCTTTGAGTTTTCCACAAATTTCGCGAAGTTTGTTGCACGAAATCATCAGCGAAAAGCTTGGTTACCACAAGTTTTGTGCAAGATGGATTCCAAAAATCTTGACAGAGGACCACAAAAATCAGCGAATGGCTGCGGCGTTGAACTTTTTGGACGTTTACCATAAGGATGGTGACTCTTTACTCGATCGCATCGTTACTGGTGACGAAACATGGGTGAAACACGTGAACTGTGAAACGAAATTGCAATCAATGCAGTGGGGGCACACAAGTTCTCCCCAAAAACCCAAGAAATGCATGCAAACAATGTCGGCAAGGAAGATGATGGCGACTGTTTTTTGGGACAGAAAAGGTGTGATTTTGGTGGACTTCCTGGAAAGAGGCACTACAATAAACTCTCAAAGGTATTGCCAAACTCTCCAAAAACTCAGAAGAGCCATTCAAAACAAGCGCAGAGGAACTCTAAGATCTTGTTGATTCACGACAACGCCCGGCCCCACACGGCAAATGTCACTCGTGAAGTTCTTGAATCTTTTAAGTGGGAGTTGTTTCCTCATCCGCCGTACAGTCCCGACCTGGCACCGAGCGACTTCCACCTATTCCCAGCAATGAAGAAGTGGCTGGCTATGCAGCGTTTTGATGACGACGCACAGCTGCAAGAAGAGGTAACGAAATGGTTGAAGGCGCAGGCGGCCGAATTTTTCGACGAAGGAATTTCCAAGCTCGTACATCGCTACGATAAATGCCTTAATTTGAATGGTGACTATGTCGAAAAGTAGTATTTGAGTGTGGCTTTCATCTGTATATAATAAAATTTGTTTCCTATACTTTGTTTACTTTTTATTCCAAAACGTAATCTACTTTCTGAATAGCCCTCGTATATCCTCAGTATTTATTATTAATTGATCTCAAGTCAGGTAACATCGTGTATCTTATCCTTATCATTCACATTGATCCAGAAGTGAGGTTGTAGGTAAAACTGCTGACTTATCCCCAAGGAAAATAGCTGTAACTGAGAGTCTTTTGAAGGAAACTCTTTATTCACAACGTGAAATAGATAAGAAATTGTGTATTTCAGAAAAATCTGTTAATCGCATTAATCAAGCTTTAACATTCGGTGAGACGTTGACCTCACAAAGGGATGGAAAATGCGGGAGGAAGAGAAAGCTATCACCAAGGATGTAAAGGTGGCAAAACAAAATAGAAGAGCAACCAACATTGACCTCAGTAATCAACTAAAGCAGTACGGTACAGAAATATCGGCCTCAGTAGTTCGCAGAAGATTATGTGAAGCAGGTTTACCAGCACACAGGCCTCGTAAGAAATATAAACTGACATCTGCAATGGCAAAAAAAAAAAAAAAAAAAAAAAAAAAAAAAAAAAAAAAAAAACGTTTAGAATGGGCCAAAGAGATGCAGAAACATCCAGTGGAATTTTGGAGAAAAGTAAATAGTATGAAAATTGTATATAGAATAAAATTAAAATACGAGGGCTGTTCAAAAAAGAATGATTACAATTTTTTTGACAACGTACCTTTACTCATCCTCATACTTTTTATGGTTCTTTTCAAAATAGTGTTCCCTAAATACGATGCACTTGTTCCAGCGTTTCTGCCAGTCTTCCAAGCCATGCTGGAAACCATTTTTTCAGAGGTACTTCAAAATCGCCTCCGCAGCCTTCACCACTGCTTCTGATGATGGATAATGCCTCCCACGAAGGCTTTTCTTCAAGTTAGGGAATAGAAAAATGTGACATGGGGCTATATCCGGACTATAGGGAGGGTGAGGGATGCACTTCATGTTGATGTTTGCAAGATATTCAGCAACAACATTGTCAATATGCGGCCGCGCATTGTCGTGGTGAAGCATACAGCCTACTTCACGGAAATGTGGTCTTTTGCACCTGATATGAACTTGCAATGTTTTCAGTACATCCAGTTACTGATGTGTGTGCAGGTACAACATGCTGATAAACCATTCCATGAATATCAAATAATGAGATGACTATAACTTTCCCAGCAGAAGCAACCACTTTTGCTTTTTTTGGGGGGGATTGGTGATGAAGGAGATTTCCACACTGAGTTTTGCTGTTTGCTCTCAGGATCAAAATGATGTAGCCAAGTTTCATCAGCAGTGATTACGTTTGAAAGAAACTCCGGATCTTCCTCTAACCTCAACTTTAACTGCATGTTACCTCCATTGCAGCGTTAGGTGATACTGAACATGTCTGAACTTGCCTGGTTCTCACAGGCGGGAACCAGGAGTACCAACAATGAAACTACTACGGCGTGTTTTTTTCACATTAAGCTAACAGAGTATAATAAGATTGAATTTTAGTGCGAAAAATTATGACCGTAAAAAAAATATGATCATTCTTTATTGAACATGCAAATTTTATGGAAATGAAATAAACAGCCTAAACTTTGTTTCTCTCTTTGCTGGTTTTGTTATACTATCTTTGAGCAATTTTAAAACTGTTTAATATTAATAGAGGTTTTTATTGTTTCAGGTAATGTTGTCAGATGAATCCATGTTTGAAGTATGTGAAGACAGTAGCCAATATGTGAGAAGGAGAGATAAAGAAGCATTTTCCCCCTCAGTGTGTCGATCATAGACCTGGAAGATTATACATAGTTGTGGGATTTATGGAGCAGAAACAGTATAAAAGTGTATTAGAAACAAGACTATTTCCGCAAAGTAAAGAATGGTTTCCAAATGTTGATTTTGTGTTCATGCATGACAGTGCTCCCTGCCATAGAGCAAAATCTGTAACGCAGTTCCTCAAAGAAAACAATGTAAAAGTACTACCATGGCCGGGGAATAGCCCTGATTTAAATCCAATAGTGAATCTGTGGGGTATTGTTAAACAGAGACTGAAAAAATTGAAAATAACAAAAGTTCAGCTTATTGAGGGCCTGATAAGCATTTGGCACAGAGATGAAGAAATTATACAGGATTATAAAATTATACAGGACAATTAGTAATACTGACGATATAATAAAATTACAATCTGATCTGGATAATATCTATAAATGGAGCTTGGAAAACAAACTGCACTTCAATATTAAGAAATGCTCCTTTATGATATATACTAGAAGCAAGCAACACTTAAATTCTACATATTATTTAAATAGTTCTCCACTTATAAGAGTATATTCTGTCAGAGACTTAGGTGTTACCATGACCCAGAATTTCACTTTTAATAAACACATTATAAATATAACCAATGATTCCTTTAAGAAACTTGGTTTTGTATTAAGGATCTGTAGGGACTTAAAAGATACTCAAGTTATGCTAATTCTCTACAAAAGCCTTGTCCGTAGTAATTTGGAATATGCCTCAATTGTATGGTCACCAATATATAAATGTCACAACAATCAAATAGAGAAGATCCAAAAAAGGTTCCTCAGATACTTACATTACAAAACTCACGGTGTTTTTACTTATAATCAGAACTTGCCTTATAGTCAATTGCTTAACGAATTCAAAACAGTCTCACTCTCTGATCGTAGAACAATAGCCGAACAATTATTTCTGTACAAACTCATAAACGGCTTGGTATCCACTGAAGAACTGCTTGACAGAATATGTTTTAATGTCAGTTCTGCTAATTTTAGACATCGTCAGCTCTTTCAATTTAAGACTCCCAAAACAGTATCCCATAAAAATTCTCCCGTTGTTAGGTTGTGTGCGAAATACAATAAACTCACTACTAAAATAGAACTGGATTTTAGTTTAACTTACGAGCAGTTTAAAAAACAATTAAATATGGGAATTATTTGCATGTGATTTTCAGTTGTATTGCATAATGAGTTTAATATTTGCAATTCTAGTCTTATATAGTAGTTTAATATGTTTCATTTTTAGTCTTAGTTTTTAAATATTTTATTCCATTAATTGCATTCTCTTTCTTTTATATTCAACTTTGATCAATTATTGTTTACTCTGTTGTATCACTTATTTGCTTGATTAGTATACAATTTGCAATGTCTTGTCTTCAATAATAGCTTAATATATAGTGTATTTTTAGTTTGTCTGTATTCCTGTTTTGCATTTAGTCAAACTTGTGTAACTAAATTGCATGTAGCTACTGTAATTGGAGCTTTGCTCTGTTGTAGCACAAATGAAGAAAATAAAAAATAAAAATAAAATAAATAAAGGAAAAGTGCTCCACCCTTGTAGAGAGCACGCCTAAACGCATCAAATTGGAAATAAAGGCTAAAGGAATGAATACAAAATACTAAGAGTTAACAAAATAATATTTTGTAATACTATTTATGTTAAATAAATAGAAAATAAACGGTATATATTAAAAATTTCACCATTGAATCTAATAATTTGCACACGTCTGTACAACCACAAGTATAACCGAATATACCTACCAGCTTACTACTTGAAAAAGTATAGGTAATCAAAATATTAAAATAAAATATCATAAATTATCTGCCATCATAAGAAATAAAATTACCGGATACTTTTGTTACTGAAAAGTAGACATTTTACTGTTAGACATGAATAATCTCTGCAAGGAGTCGAATTATCTCTACCAGAGGCAATATAGTAAGCCAAGCAGAGGATTAAAGTTAACATTTGTGAGACAAAAGCACATCATTCTTCAGGAACGTCTACTCCAATATAGTGTCAGACATTTGACTATCGACTATCTCGTAAACGGCGATGTTCAATTTTTTCTTTAGTCTTCTTGACTTGTACTGGCATGTCTTCGTTTTTAAGGGAGTTCAGCACCGAAGTTGGCTAAAAGTATAGGAAATTTTTTGAGCTAATAAAATACTTTGAACCTTATAGTATCATACTCCAAATAAATTTGAGTTTCAGGCATTTAAATACCTTCACATGACAATTTAAATGCTCATGCACACGTGCATGCCGCCCCTTGGATTTACAGAATTCTGCCATTTGAGTTCGATTGAATGTACTAAATTAATATACTTGAAATTGGCGGGCAATCTTTCTAGTGGAATTTTATGTTTTTTATATAATTTTTTATTGATCGATCAGCAGTTCAATGCTTTACAGATCAGAGTGAAAAGAAGGTAACAGAACAATACATTAAAGAACAATAACACTCAGGGGTAGGCTAACATGCCGCCCCCTAAACTACATTAAGTTAGAACTTCAATAATACTCTCTGAGGAATTAAGTCAATATTGAAGATGTAAGACAGACATCAAACACTAGAATCACTCGAATCAGATTTATCACTCAGAAGCAGGTCCTGTGGTAGTCTCCTCTTCAAGCGTGAGGGCTGGCGCGTGCGGACGCCGATGTTATAATGCACAGCTCCTGGAACTTCTTGCAGCATGGAAAAGAAACGACGGGCGATCCTGCGAATGTAGTCGTGAAGAGGTAACAGTCCTAGGCCGTGCTGGAGCTGCTGATTACGAATGAACCATGGAGCGTTGGTAGCGATGCGCACGTAGCGATTCTGTATAACCTGAAGACGACGCAGATGACATATTTGTGCGTCCCCCACAGTTGGCAGGCATAAGTAATAAGCGGACCAACGAGTGATTTGTAGAGTAACAATGAAGACTGTAGGCCGAGGCTGGAACGGCGATGCAACAGAGGTGAGAGTTTTGAAAGTCACCCGGAGGCCAGTGATATAAGACGATCGATGTGACCACGCCAGGTCAGTCGAGAGTCCAAAAGCACTCCAAGGGAGTTGTAGTGGGGAGCCAAGGGACATTGTTCCTATACAGATACAACGGAGGAAGCGGAGTATATCAGCGAAGAGTGAAGATTTTAGCCTCGGTTTTCTGAGGGTTCAATGAGATCCGCCAAGTGCTGAACCAATGAGTTAGGCGATCTAAAGACAGCTGTACTACTTGTTGTGCGTGCTGGAGATTAACATGAGAATAATATAGTACTGTGTCATCAGCGTAAAGAGCTAAAGAAGTCGGAGTCAAGTCGGGAATATCAGAAATGTATATATTAAATAGATTTGGGGCCAAGATAGAACCCTGTGGCACACCTGCGGCAAAATTGCGTGGGGATGAAAGCTTTCCACCAATGCGTACTGAAAAGCTGCGGTCGTAGAGGAAACTGTGGATTAGATGTGATAAGTAATTAGGAAGACCAATGTGGTAGACCTTAAGGAGCAAACCATCATGCCAAAGGAATTTTATGTGTTGGTATGATGGTTATTTCTGACAATATGTGGCACCATGGAAACAAAACACTGGCTGCAAACATTGAAAGCAAATAGTAATGTCTATAATAGATAGTCACATGAAAAATTCAACGACATGGCTGGGATTTGAACCACGGATCTCCTGGTTTCTGTCCAGTCGCTCTAACCCATTGGGCTACCATGGCCAAAGTGCCGTCGTGACATTAAATTCTCCATTTCACTCGTATATTTCCCTGGTAAACCACTAGGGGCTCTCGTATCCGAGATACAGCCTTTGTGGCGACTTACTATTGTAAGTACGTATTTGAGTCTCGGGCTTCATCATTTAACTCTTACTAAATTTTACATGTTGAATTTTTCATGTTGACCCTATCCATCAAAAACCTTAGCCTATATACGGCTAGTGTGAAGAAATGATTAATTTCCATTAACTAAAACAAGAGTTTAATCGAAATGTACATCTCAACATGGAATACTTCGACCACAGATGCCTGTGATTTTTCTGAAAAATATGCTAAAATCACTTCCTCGCAAATAGTCGTAAAACCTTTTGAACTGCACCATCCCTTAAAACATAAATTTGTGGCTGCAAACTCAGATTAGCAATTCGAGCTTCTTTTCGAATTTCCACATAGAAAACTTTCGTCGCCTGGATCCCTCAATTTGACATACAGTTTAGCACTTGTTATTTTTGCATCACCATATTTACGATTGTTCGTAAATAGCTAGTAAAAACCTCGATTTTAAATCCTTTCTACAAGCATTTTTAATATTTCTATAATTCATAAATAAAGTCGATTTGTTTGTTAAGTAAGGTACAAAATTACATATAGGACTAGCGAGGTTTGGTGAATACCAAGCTCTTAACATTTAAACTCTCGGCACTAGCGCCTCGGGCGATTAGTCTCCGAACTAGCCAGTAATTTATATTTCATATGCGGATTGAATTTGACAACGCAAGTCAATCCGCTTCAAAAATTGTGATTGTGTCAACGGTGAGTGATTGACGACTAGGTCCAGAGGTCCAGAGGTCCAGAGGTAGTCCTGGTCGGGCGGGGCAATTTTCCCCGTCCGGGTGTCTTTTGCCGCAGTACCTAGCCGCTTTGCGGCTTAACCTGCGAAGTGAGTCAAGTGTGATTGCTTTTGTTCTGCTGGCGGTAGGTTTTGTGTGTTTCCAGTTAGGTTTCAACTGGTTGCCCTTGAGTTGTCCTCTGAAGGCGGGTTTTTGTTACTTTCTCCCGTTGGGGGAGGATCTGTTTTAGTACTTTTACCCCGTTTTGAGTACGGGTGTCCTGACGCTCGAGCCATCAGGCGTAATGTAAATTGGGTATTTTGGGGGTTTTCCTTGGGTTACCCAAGGGGCCCCAAGACGTCTCTGGGGAGTTTGTATGATGGCAAGCGTCTTTGCTCCCTCTGGTCATACCTGCCCAGTGAGTTCACCAAAGGGTTGCCATGGATTTGAATTTTGTCGTACATTGAACGAGCCCTCTCTCGAATGACGTCGACAATGTACGGGATGTTGGAATGTTCGTGTAGGATATGGGCGGGAAATCTCCAGTCAGTATCGTATATGACCCGTAGCGCCCCGTTCTGCAGCGTCTGGAGTCTGACGAAAGTGGTATTCGCCACTGTTCCCCAGATCTCACAGCCGTACAGGATCATGGGCGGGATGATCGCCCGATACAGCTGGAGTTTGAGTCGGAGTGGCATGGTTGAGCGGAATATAGGATATAGGTTCCTGAGCGCGACGTGCCCAAGCTGTACCTTGCCCTTGACGTGCGGAGCGTAAGTTAATTTGCGGTCCAGCGTCACCCCGAGATACTTCGCCGTTTGAACCCATGGGATTCCACGACGCCGTAAAACGAAGTTCTGCTGCAACCGATTGGCTCTGGTTTTTGCCAGGAGAATCGCAGAGCTTTTCTCCGGGTTAATCGCCATTCGCCATTTTGCGCTCCATTCGCCAATGGCCCGGAGCTGGGTTTGGATCTGCCGAAAGCTATACCTTGGGTTTCTGTTTACTGCGAAGATCATTAGATCGTCCGCATATTGACAGGTGTGTGTATTGTGGTGTGTAGGTATGTCAGCCATGTAAGCTGCAAAGAGTGCCGGCGACAGCACGCTGCCTTCCGGCACCCCAGCGCCAATGGGCCGCTCTGTGGATAGCTTCCCCTCCATCTTTACTCGGAAGCTTCGGTTTCCGAGGAAACCGGCCACCAAGGAAATGTATGGACGGGGAATTTCATGCTCCAGGAGTTTGTAAATTAGTCCTTCATGCCAGGTAGTGGCGAATGCCTTCTCCACGTCCAGCAACACTGCTACCGTTTTAGACCGTTCCTGGAAACCCAGGGAGGCCTTCTCGGCAACCCGCAGTAGTTGCTGTGTCGTAGAGTGGCCAGAACGGAAGCCAAACTGATGTTCCGGGATTAAGCCCCTTTCCTCTAGGTGAGGAAGGAGCCGGGATAGGAGCAGTTTTTCGAAGACCTTCGATAAAACTGGGAGAAGACTTATTGAGCGGTAGCTGGAAGGAAAAACCGGATTTTTCCCCGGCTTTAGAACGCACACCACACGCGCCTCCTTCCAGATAGCTGGAAAGTGGCGCATGTATAGGCACGCGTTATAAATCCGGGTCAGGTGAATCACGGCTCTTCGTGGAAGGTGCTTGAGCATTTCCGCTGTGACACGGTCCTGCCCAGGTGCTTTGTTGTTTCTTAGAGAGTTAAGCGTGGTCGCTAACTCTCTAGGGGTAACGATGGGGATATGGAACTCCTCGTGGTCAGGGGGTGGTGCATCTAGGAAGTCCTCCACCACCTGTTCCACGAGGTCAGCATGGTCATCGTCCATTGGCTCTACCCTGGGTTGGAATTGAGCCTCCAGATAATCTGCTAGTGCATCTGCCTTTTCTTTCGACTCGTAGACGAGTCGACCTATAGGGCTATGTAGGGGGTACTGGTGTACGGTTTTGTCTTTCCGCAGGCTACGGACTATTCGCCACGGTTTTCTCTCCTGGAGATTGGTGTGCCTTAATAGTTTTTCCCAGGCCTCTTGGCGGTGTGCTCTTAGGAGCCGTCTCACCAGGGACTTGAACCTCTGGTGTACTTCTCCTATCCTGGGGATTGACGACTAAACAAAATGTACTTTACTTATAATTACCATTGGAGACTATAATGAGAAAGCGTAATTGTAAAAATCAGTTTTATTGTAACATTTAACTACAAACTTTGTTAGTGATGATCATTAGAATTATATCTGATAATGTTCTGCATATTAAACGCGTAAAACATTTCATTCTGAGTTCTTAATTGTATAATTGTTTGTTTTTATTACAAAAGTTACAAATAAATACTGTGCTGCCATCTAAACATGATACTACGAACTTCTTTCACATGTGCCAACCATATATCAACTTTAGTTCCAGACCTCTTTAAGAAAATTCGTCCAATCTAGACTATCTTTTCGTTGAACCTAATTCGACAAGTTTGGTTCTCTCAAAATTGTATAATGAATTTTATTAGAATACAATATTTTAAACCGTCTTATTAACGTACCTTTCAGCATGTCTGATAGATACAAATTTTTCAGTAGATTTTAAAGTAATTTCTCGTTAAGCTGGTGACGTAGCTGAAAACTGATAATGATATAATATTAACTCTTCTGCAAGAAAATATCTCAGCCCAAAAGTAGCTATTATACGGGAAAATATTAGGACATTTTGATTTTATCAGTAATAGCTATAATGACTTGTTTAAAATGTCATATTTGCGCGACAAATGAAGTGTATCTTTGAAATTTCTGGCAATTTTCTCAGAAGTTCTCAATCTGGGTGAGTTTTAGTTGACTGTAAACTGTTAAGAGAAAGAATCTCACTAGATAAGACGTAAATCTCGTTTAAATTGCAATTTATATCGAATAATTTATTTGTTTATGGACAGGATTGGGTTATGCTATGGATGGGATTTGGCACTGCGACAGGATTAGTTCTATTATACCCATGCACCAAATAGACCACCCCCGGATGAAGGATGAGGTAAGAGGAGGTCGGCCGTCCCAAGTGTAACGATAGTACAGAGGGCAAAGCCCCTAAAATTTCACAATTGGTAACTTCCAGACACACTAGTACCACCGGTACACACTCTATGAACACCAACTTCCCTCTCAAGTCCTATAAATAAGTGTTGTTACAAACTTAAATTGTATTTTTTAAGAAATTACTTAATTCTTCACACAATTCATTGAAAAGTGAAGTTTGTAACAATTTATTCCATTTTATTGTAATGTTTCTAAAGCTTCTCTATTATTAGCTTCAGTTTTTTACTATTAAGCAATAAAAAATTTAAACCTTAACAAAGAATACCTCGGAAATGGTCAACGACACAGAAAAAATAACATAAAGTGTGCCCTTTAAATCTTCTACAGCTTTTGTGTAGCAAGATTTTGTCTACCTCTTACTAGCTAAGAGCTATACAAAAGAATTTACGGAATTTTAGAGGCTACTCCTACAAAATTAAAGATACCTAATTCATTTGTCATGAAAATATCTTAAACATGGAGTATTTTAATCAATGTGATTAAAGTCATTTTGAGATAATCACATTTTCGAAAATATTTCTACGAGCGCTGTTCAATACAGAATGATCATAATTTTTCACACTAAAATTCAATCTTATTATATTCTGCCAGCTTAATGTGAAACAAACACACCGTAGTAGCTTCATTGTTGGTACTCCTGCTTTCCGCCTGTGAGAAGCAGGTAAGTTCAGACATGTTCAGCATCGCCTACCGCTGCAATGGAGGTAACACGCGAGGAACAATATCAGCTTTGAAATTCTGCTTTGTCTCAACAAATCTTCAGTTGAGGCCTATACAATGTTACAGGAGGCCTATGGAGAGTCTGTTCTTCCCTACAGCACAGCTCGAAGGTGGTTTAAAATGTTTAAAGAGGGGAGACAATCAATTTCAAAGAAAGATGGACCCGGTGCTCCAGTTACTGCTCTTACGGAAGAAAACATCAACACTGCTGCTGCCATTGTGAGAGAGGTAAATACTGAACATTTCATTGGGTGCCACCCACACGTTGGTGACAGAAACATTACACATGAGACGTGTTTGTGTGCGATGGGTTCCAAGACTGTTGATTCCCGAACAAAAGGACATTCACATGGAGGTCTGCATGCAGTTAAAGTTGATGTTAGAGGAAGATCCGGAGTTTCTTTCAAACATAAGCACTCCTGATGAAACTTGGCTACATCATTTTGATCCTGCGAGCAAACAGCAAAGCTCAGTGTGGAAGTCTCCTTTATCACCAACCCCCAAAAAGCAAAAGTGGTTGCTTCTGCTGGGAAAATTATGGTCATCTCATTCTTTGATATTCATGGAATGGTTTATCAGCATGTTGTACCTGCACACACATCAGTAACTGGATGTACTGAAAACATTGCTAGTCCATATCAAGTGCAAAAGTCCACATTTCCGTGAAGTAGGCTGTATGCTTCACCACGACAATGCGCGGCCGCATATTGACAATGTTGTTGCTGAATATCTTGCAAACATCAGCATGAAGTGCATCCCTCACCCTCCATATAGTCCGGATATAGCCCCATGTCACATTTTTCTATCCCCTAACTTGAAGAAAAGCATTCGTGGGAGGCATTGTCCATCATCAGAAGCAGTGGTGAAGGCTGCGGAGGCGATTTTGAAGCACCTCTGAAAAAAATGAATTCCAGCATGGCTTTGAAGACTGGCAGAAACGCTGGAACAAGTGCATCGCATTTAGGGAAGACTATTTTGAAAAGAACCATAAAAAGTATGAGGATGAGTAAAGGTACATTGTCAAAAAAATTGTAATCATTCTTTCTTGAACAGCCTTCGTTGTTTGGGGAGAGCGAACTCTTAAAATACCATATGTTGTATCTTTGGACGATGTTGAACCTAAATACAAAGTTTGCATTTAACAGACTTTTCGTTTTTGACTTACACGGGGAAGTGTACGTCTTCCAATATGTTGAGCTATATTCATTTCCTCTTCCTTGTTGCATTACTGACAATTTGGAGATGACAACCATCCAGTTTTATGCAGATGTTTGCTGAGACCGTGGTAAGTCTGAACATGGCAACAGCTGTTTTTGGACGCATTTCAGGAATTAGTTTTTAAGAATTTTTCTCCCTTTGGAATGTAATATATTTGTGGTTAATTTAGTTTTATAATCATTATTGATTTTCTTCTTTATGATACGTTTAACTGACTTCAATTGTACTTTTGATTGTATTTATTGTGAATTTTGGTTCCATTTTTTGCCTTCTCATTGTTACTCAATCCACAGTATGCAGGAATCCACTAGAAGACTATATTCTTACTTAAATGTTTTTATCTGTTAAACAAAACAATGACTTTCTCTTACTTTTACTGTTTCTGGATTCTGAGTTAAAGCTATTGCTTTGTTTGCCGCTCTAGAATCTGATGAAATAACAAAGGTTTAATACTTTTGTAGCCAAACAAACAGATATTTTAAAGTATAGATTGCATCAATTTCTCCATCACAATGTATATTGTTTTTTTCCCCACATTTTTGTAAAACGAGAAAAACTGACATGTGCCACCTGCTTCAAGTCCATCATCATCACCACCAAATGAGCCATCCTGTTTATACCTCCTTGTAACTACACACTTCTCCCAGCGATGCTCCCATCTCTGTAACACGTCCAAATAGTACTCGGCGTTTTTCAGCATAGTCTCCTTGTAACTCTACACACTTCTCCCAGCAACGCTCTCATCTCTGTAAACCGTCCAAATAGTACTCGGCGTTTTTCAACATAGTCTCCTTGTAACTCTAAACACTTCTCCCAGCGATGCTCTCATCTCTGTAACCCGTCCAAATAGTACTCGGCGTTTTTCAACATAGTCTCTTTGTAACTCTACACACTTCTCCCACCAACGCTCTCATCTCTGTAGCCCGTCCAAATAGTACTCGGCGTTTTTCAACATAGTCTTCTTGTAACTCTACACACTTCTCCCAGCGATGCTCTCATCTCTGTAACCCGTCCAAATAGTACTCGACTTTTTTCCACATAGCCTCCTTGTAACTCTACACACTTCTCCCAACGATGTTCCCATCTCTGTAACCCGTCCAAATAGTACTCGACGTTTTTCAACATAGTCTCCTTGTAACTCTACACACTTCTCCCAGCGATGCTCTCATCTCTGTAACCCGTCCAAATAGTACTCGGCGTTTTTCAACATAGTCTCCTTGTAACTCTACACACTTCTCCCAGCAACGCTCTCATCTCTGTAGCCCGTCCAAATAGTACTCGGCGTTTTTCAACATAGTCTTCTTGTAACTCTACACACTTCTCCCAGCGATGCTCTCATCTCTGTAACCCGTCCAAATAGTACTCGACTTTTTGCCACATAGTCTCCTTGTAACTCTACAAACTTCTCCCAACGATGTTCCCATCTCTGTAACCCGTCCAAATAGTACTCGACGTTTTTCAACATAGTCTCCTTGTAACTCTACCCACTTCTCCCAACGATGCTCCCATCTTTTACCCGTCCAAATAGTACTCGGCGTTTTTCAACATAGTCTCCTTGTAACTCTACACACTTCTCCCAGCGATGCTACCATCTCTGTAACCCGTCCAAATAGTACTCGACGTTTTTCAACATAGTCTCCTTGTAACTTTACACACTTCTCCCAGCGATGCTCCCATCTCTGTAAACCGTCCAAATAGTACTCGGCGTTTTTCAACATAGTCTCCTTGTAACTCTACACACTTCTCCCAGCGATGCTCCCATCTCTGTAATCCGTCCAAATAGTACTCGGCGTTTTTCAACATAGTCTCCTTGTAACTCTACACACTTCTCCCAGCGATGCTCTCATCTCAGTAACCCGTCCAAATAGTACTTGGCGTTTTCCAACATAGTCTCCTTGTAACTCTACACACTTCTGCCAGCGATGCTCCCATCTTTGTAAACCGTCCAAATAGTACTCGGCGTTTTTCAACATAGTCTCCTTGTAACTCTACACACTTCTCCCAGCGATGCTCCCATCTCTGTAACCCGTCCAAATAGCACTCGGCGTTTTTCAACATAGTCTCCTTGTAACTCTACACACTTCTCCCAGCGATGCTCTCATCTCTGTAACACGTCCAAATAGTACTCGGCGTTCTTCAACATGGTCCCCTTGCAACACTACTCACTTCTCCCAGCGATGCTACCATCTCTGTAACCCGTCCAAATGGTACTCGGTGTTTTTCTCTGCAAAATAGTTGCTCAAGAAGGTGATTGCCTCTTCATTTGACGAAAATATCTGTACTTCTAGCTCAATTTTCAGATGAGGGAACATAAAGAAGTCGCTTGGGGCTACATATGGTGAGTAAGGCAGATGGTCAAGCAGTTCAAGCCGTAATTCATGGATTTTCGCCATTACAACCGCTGAGGTGTGAGACGGTGTGTTGTCTTGGTGAAATAGGATTTTCTTTTTCTGCAAATGTGACAATTTTTCCGTAAGTTCTGCCTTGTCAAGTAATGATGCGCAGTATGCCCCTGTAATGGTTTTTCCATTTTGAAGATAATCGTTTAAAATAATTCCATGACTATCACACGCCATCACTTTCCCAGACGAAAGAAAAAAAAAGTTCTTTCTTTTTATGGAGCCCGTTCCACCTTTGCAGTTCACTGTTTGGACGGTATTTTTGTTTCGTGTGTATAATGATGTATCCAAGTTTCATCTACAGTAATTAATCTACGGCAAAATTCGGATTTTTTTTGTGTGTAGTTTACGTCCTCCAACGTTAAGTCGTATCGGACGATGTATGGATAGGTTGAAATGATGCTCAAATGAGCCCAGGGTAAATAGAGGTTAGAGTTATCCGACATTAGTCTTTCAGGATAAGGGAAAACCCTGAAAAATACCTTATCCAGATAACTCACTCTGACCGAAATTTGAACTCGGGAACTCTTGAACGTGAGACAGACTCGCTACCATCTACGCTACCGAGGTGGGCCAAAAAATTCTAATTTATTGCGCCTAACTGCGCCAACAGGGCATTGGAAATGTTCATTCGAACACATTTTTAGTCTAACGTGAGCAAACGCGGCACCCAACGCGCGGACAGCTTTCTCATGTCTAAATGTTGATTTAATATGCGACAAACACGTTCTTTTGACATGTGCATAGCCTCTGCTATTTCTCTCACTTTAATTCGGCCGTCGTCTACCACTACTTCGTGAATTTTGTCGATGTTTTCGTCGGTAGTTACAGCTTTTGGATGCCCATAACGTTCATCGTCTCCCAAGCTCTTACGGCCAGATTTAGAGTTGCCGAGTTCGAATCTCGGTTAGGTTGAGTTAACTGGACAAGGATTTTTGGGGTTTCTCTTATCCTGATAGATGAATGTTAGGTAACTCCAAGCTCCACAGACCCCGGACTCATTTGAGCATCATTTCATTCATGTTATTCATCGTCCAATATGACTTACCGTTGGAGGACGTAAATTAAAAGAAGATTTTTAATTTGCGTAGGCATATTAGCTTTCGAAAACAAATATTTAATGACAGCTGGATACTCGATTTTTGTCCATTTTCATAAAAACACTCACATCAACTCACTCAAAGGACTGCTACAAAACAACTGAACGTCCAAAATGGCTGAAACTTTGGCGAGTAACTGTCAGTAGATGAACAGCGAAATTCAATAGCTCTTATTTACGAGTGCTGCCATCTTCATGTTGAGGTCGGAAACTTTACAGGCCACCCTCATATTTATAGTGAAAGCTGGTATCCAGTATTGGGTGAACTACAATACCTCCTCTGTTTGCTATAATTACCTTTGTACAGGACTGAGATGACTGCAACCGGTGTAGTGTTCTGACATCTCGATATCGAAGGCTATCGACTTGCGAACCATCCTGTGATGAGAACGGAGGGAGGGCAACTGTCAAATTGGGAGGGAGTGAGGGGCGGCGGCAAATGAAAGGCTAGAAAACAAACCCCTAATAAGCCTTCTGGTAACAGAGTGACGTCATAATGATAGCTCTACTCGTGCTCTCACACATCGACCGGCTAAACTGTGAGGAAATTCCTCGGCTGGACCACCTTGTGGTTACAGAACCACAGGATTGTCTGTCATATTCATCAGTGGACCACACCTTCCTCCTTTGTACATATTCACCAATATCGTTTTGCAATACCACGCTCGATTATCTGGACTCAGATAATAAAGACATTTGATCAGGTAGACAAGTCTACAGGGCGTTTAGCGGGTTAGCCATACAGCTTTCAGACTTAGCCCAATAGCCTTGTGATTATTTGGAGACAGTTAACAATTATTATCAAACAAATAATTAAAGCTATATGTAATTTGCGTACGAGATCGAGTTATTAAAGACTAAGAATGAATAACACATAAAATAGCCTCGTCCTGCTCCAGATTGGTGTGGTCTTTCTCAAAGTATTCTCCATTGAGTTGAATGCACTTTGTCCAACGCTTCTGCCAGACCTGGAACGCGTGCTAGAAGTCATCCTATTTTTTTATTCAATGATCGATCAGCAGTACATGCTTTACAGATCCTTGTTGGCTAATTGAATCTCTATGAACTATATAATAACATGTAAGGAAAACCAAGTTGGATCCTATTATCTTCTTAACACTGTGAAACAAGAGAAAAATAAGTTAATTAAAACAAACAAGTAATCAAAGATATAAGAACAACAGTCATTGTGAAACAATATTCATAGTTTTTTTCAATCACAGTCACTAAGGAGGAGATCCTGTGGTAGTCGTCTCTTCAGGCGCGTGGGCTGGCGGGTTCGTACGCCGATGTCGTACATCACAGCTCCTGGAACATCTGGCAGGTTTGAAAAGAAGCGAGAGGCGATCTGACGTATGTACTGGTGAAGAGGAAGGAGACCAAGTTCTTTATGCAGTTGTTGATTTCTTACGTACCAAGGGGCATCCGTGGCGATGCGCAGAAATCGATTTTGCAGGACCTGTAGCCTTCGGAGATGAGTGTTGCTAGCCGTACCCCATACCTGGGAAGCATATGTGATAAGTGGCCGGACAAGAAATTTGTAGAGAAGCAGAGAGCATTCAATCCCAAGAAGAGTGTGTCTGTGAAGCAGCGGACCGAGTTTTGAAAGTCGTCTTTATGCCAACGAGATAAGTCGATCAATATGGGCTCGCCACGTAAGTTTAGTGTCCAGCATTACTCCAAGGTATTTGACGGAGGTGGTAGGAGGTAGCCAGGGAATTGATTCATGCTTAATATGCAATTCGGGAGAGTTGGAGATGCGACGTAAGCTAGAAAATCTTAGCTGCGGTCTTTTGAGTGTTAAGACGTATGCGCCAAGTATCGAACCATTCAACGAGGCAGTCAAGAGAGGTTTGTAGCGTGTGAATAGTGGTAGGGACTCATATAAATACACATAGTGCAAAAAATAATGTGAAACACACATCTGGTAAGCACAAAATGGAATCTCGAGAATTGAAAAAAATCGGTGCAAGCGCCTCGTTTTTTCAAACCTTTCCTCGCTCCGTATACATTAATATCACAATATACTATTATTAACGACTTTGTTAATTGACATGTTCATATCAACGCCACCGATATGCCGGAATTTTGCCCCACAGGAATTCTTTTACGTGCAAGCATATCTACTGACATGTGACTGTCGCTTTTGGATAATAAGCTGTTCATTGATAAGGAGCAAACTCTCGTCTTCCTGTTGGAAGAATTCTCATAGAGAACAGACAAATTCTCTAGCTTGGCTATGCAATGTAACACCCCAACCGTAAGCTGATCTTTGTCTTGGGCTATGATTCCTTGGTCCACCTCTAATCCTACTGCCACTACGTCTTACTTCCTGTTGGAAGAATTCTCTAAGAGAACAGACAAATTCTCTAGCTTGGCTATGCAATGTAACACCCCAACCGTAAGCTGATCTTTGTCTTGGGCCATGATTCCTCGCTCCACCTCTAATCCTACCGCCACTACGTCTTGCTTCCTGTTGGAAGAATTCTCTAAGAGAACAGACAAATTCTCTAGCTTGGCTATGCAATGTAACAACCCGACCGTAAGCTGAGCTTTGCCTTGGGCCATGATTCCTCGGTCCACCTCTAATACCACCGCCACTACGTCTTGCTTCCTTGTGGAAGAATTCTCTAAGAGAACAGACAAATTCTCTAGCTTGGCTGTGTAATGTAACAACCCGACCGTAAGCCGATCTTTGTCTTGGGCCATGATTCCTGGGTTCACCTCTAATCCTACCGCCACTACGTCTTGCTTCCTGTTGGAAGAATTCTATAAGAGAACAGACAAATTCTCTAGCTTGGCTGTGTAATGTAACAGTCCGACCGTAAGCCGATCTTTGTCTTGGGCCATGATTCCTGGGTTCACCTCTAATCCTACCGCCACTACGTCTTGCTTCCATAAAAACGTATTTTAATTGTGTTCTAACAAAGTAAACCAACAATACACAGCTCAACTAGGCAAACTCTGTTTCCCGCATACAACTAGCGATAACTGAGCTGAGGAGTATGTGATTTACCAGTGTAAGCAATCTGGCAACCTTTTTTTACGTTTCCATAGCAACGACCTTCTTACCTTTCGCGTCCCTTGCCTGATGACCTACACGTATCTTGTTTTAAAAACCAGACTGTAGGAGCCATGCACCTCAGCGTTATTCACGACGTCTTCCGAGGTAGCAAAACGCTTCCCTCTTGGTTCCATTTTCTGACAGGAAAGGACTTATAATGATGGAACTCAGGTATGTATCCCCATACAACTCAACCTGATCTTGCAGTTACATACACACTTTCCCCCGCATCAACTTCTGTTCAGCAGTCAATAAGCTTGGTACCACCTTACACAAACAAATCTAATAAGTGATTATGTAGAAGTGAAAGAAAACAAAACACTGCCATGAGAAATTTGTAACATGTTTGTCAATTATTTTGTCCATCTTCTTGAACAATATCAACTGCTTTTTTAAATTTATTTATTTATTAATAAATAAATTAATAAATAAAATACTTTCCCCACTGTCGTTGTATATTAATTAACGTAAATATTAGAACTTTACATTTCCCTTCTTTACAGTATTGTAATAACTGGATATTAATGTTCAACTTTGTGAGCGTATGACGGTGTTTACATTTTTACTTGTTTCGATCCCGTCCACTGTAAGAGACTCTAGTGGTGTATTGCCGAACGGTACAGGGAATGGTGACGTAATACCGCAAGCTTGCAGTGTTGGCCGTCTGTATTTATTGTTCAGACAGGATGTAACTAATATTTTCTGCATATGGGAGTTTATCGCCTTGCTCCAACAAACCACACAACAAATTAAAGTGATACGTGGTGCTGTAATGGGCCCCTTTTTGGTTTTTAGCCACGGCGCCTCTGACACGCACGACCGCTTGCCTCCGTGTCAAATTTCTGATTGCACTTCAACATCATACACTGGGCTACTCAACTCTTGCACTCTCCACTTCCGTTCCGGACCGAGAAACACTTCCCGTATCAAAGTGGCCGTGAAATGACTGTCGATCTTTTGCACAGTCAAACTGTTTTTACGGGCTATTTCGATGGGAAATTAAACTCCAGAACAAAGTCGCTCGGTGCTATATTGGGCGCCTTTGAAACGCTAACCCCTACATCCGCTTGCCAAGCATTTCCTTGAAGTTGCGCAAGGCAGACAACGCTCGGATACTGTGAAAATGTGACTAGAATAAGCATTTTGTTAATTACGTCACTCCTAGTTCATCCAAATGCTTTTTGGGTCATATTAAGTTATAAATGGCTGGTTTTGGATCAGCTGATATGGGCATAAGCTTGAAGTTTGTGTATTACGAGCTCAAAACATCACTGAAAAAACGAACAATATTTGGTTTGTTTTCTGTTTTCTCTAACAATAAAAAGAAATCGGGGACGAGAAGCATATGTAGATTACTGCAATAGGCAAGAGAGAGAAGGGTTAGCTTGGATGAGAACAGGAATAATATTTCTAAGAGAGATAAGAGGTAGGGAAAAGGGAATTTGTGAACTGTGTGGGGGGAAAGAAAGCATAGAACACTATGTAACGGAATACGAGGAGGTTGCAAAATGGAGAAAAAAGGTTTGGGAAGAAAAATGAGAGAAACTGGAGAAGAGGACAGTAGCTATAAAAATGTTTACGGGCAGGGAGGAAAAGAAGGTAAGAAGTGTTGATGAGTTCTTGCAGAAAGTAAAAGAAAAATGGGCCAGAAATGTAAAAAATGTAAGAAAGGAAGAGGAGGGGGAAGAATAGGGCTAATTAGGTAACAATGAGCAGAAGACCAGCGTGTCATGTAAGTCAAGGTAGTAACAAGGTAAAGACAAATAAATGTAGCCAGAAGTTGTAAATTGTAAATTGTATATCATATCAATGATAATTGTAAAAAAACTTCAATTATCTATATTAAAATATAACAGTTTGTAACTTAAAACTTCACTTGTCTTACAAGTAGGGCCCCGGAAGTTCTTGACATAAAAATTCTCTAAGAATGAGCTATACAATGCCTTTAAAACATACAACAATGCACATAAAAAGGTTAAACATTTCTTTATAATAATAAATTAATAAGTGGTACAGACAAATAAGGAATATAGGGTTCGAGTAACCACATTTTAAAACTAACTTTCTTAGTAAATAATGCAATTGTTGCTACTTTGAGAAATTTCTCTCCACTTCCACAGATGTTATAGGTGCATATTTGAAAAACACTACGTCACTGCCTGTTAAATCCTGTTCAAAATATCAGTTCTGAAGTTTTCTGCTGATAGATGTCGGCAATCTGACAAAACTGTTTGCTATCCTTTATTTTTGTCCAACACAAGTCTTAGTTTGTGTCCCCAATCTCAACTTTTACATTATTTTTGTATCCTCTCTTCCTCAATCCTCACTAACTCAATCGACTTTGTTATGTCACTTTCTTCAAGGCGGATTTAAGTATCCGTCAAAAATATAAAATTTGATTTAGTTAACGCTAATTTACCTTGGATTTGAGTATCAGAAAACAGATCCTGTGCGGAAAGGTAGAGTCAGACTGAAAAATTCAACGCCATAGCCGGGATTTGAACCATGAAGCTTCTGGTTGCCGTCCAGCGCTCTAACCCTTGAGCTACTATGGCCAACGTGCCGACATGACATTAAATAAGGTTAAGAGTTTAAGTATTAAAAATTCTTTTGACTTACTTAAAAAGATTGACAATGTTATATTATCTAAGACTGATAAACTTGTTTCTTTTGATGTAACTGCCTTATTTTCTAGTATTCCTAGAGAAAAACGTTTGATTTGTTTAAAAAGTTGGTTGAATTCAATAAATTTACATGAGGACTTAATAGTTGATTTGGTTAAACTTACTGAATTTTGATTAGATATAAACTTTTTTCACTTTTAATGGTGAATTTTTTTAACAAACGTTTGGCTTAGCAATGGGTAATTCTCTTTCATCTTTTTTTGGTGATCATTTTATGAGTTTTTTCGAAATGCAAGTCATTAAAGCATTCCCTTTAAATTATAAAAATGGTTATATTTTTGCAATTGTTGCTGATAAACTCATATACGATGCTTTAAAATTACTAAATTTGCAAGAAAGGGTTATAAAATTTACATTGGAGATTGAAATTAATTGATTTCTTCCTTTTCTATGTCTAAAGAAAATAAGAAATAATAAATTAAACTTTGGTATTTAAAGGAAGTCTACTCATATCGATAATTGCATAAATATAAAAGTTTAACCCTTTTTCACATAAATTTGCTGATTTTAATAGTTTGATTTATAAACTAATAAATATACTACTGAATAAAGAAGAATTTAATAAAGAATATAAACATATTATTAATACGGCTTCAATTAATTGTTTTAATAAAGACTTTATAAATACAAAAATTTAATGATGTTTCTACCTTTAAAAATAAAAGACGATAATAATTTTAAAAAAATTTACTTACCATCCTTGGGTTAATAAACATTTAAAAAAAAAAAAAAAAAAAGTTAAAAGTTTTAAAATTTAAAGTATATATATATTTTGTTTTTATTTATCCAGATTTATGAACCCTATTTTACACAGTGGTATATTAGGGTTATAGTTGATACATAAAAATACACAATTTTAACAAAAATATTTTAAATACTAGAAGGAAGAAAATATGTTTTAATCTGATGCATATTAATTTAAACTATTTCAGACGTTTAAACACTGAGTTTATAAACATCATGAAGTACCTATACTGTTGTGGCTTCATTAGCAAAGATGTGAGTGGAGCAGAAAATTCAGTTCCTAGAGAGTCTAGCTTGAATATTAATTCTTGTCTTTCTCTCCAGAAAATGGGACAACAGAAAAGGAGATGAACCACAGTTTGAAATTCTTCACCACACATGCACTTGGGGTTAGATGTTAAGTGAAAACGTGATAAGCATTCACCAAATTTACCATGTCCACTTAAAAATTGTGTCAAAACAAAATTTGGTACAAGAGTTTCACATTTTCCTCTGTCATATACACTAGGGAAAAATAATGTTTTTGTTAAACTTCCATTTGGAGTTGTTAGCCATTGTTGGTTCCATTCTTCAAGAATATGTTGATGCATTATTCTCCATACAGTAGAAATAGGACATAAAGAGTATGTCACAGGAAGATTGGATTCTGCAGCCTTCTTAGCCAAACAATCAGCTCTCTCGTTACTTAAAATTCCACTGTGTCCTTTAAGCCATCCCATGCAAATATGTCCTGGATGGTTTTGAAGCAAGGTTCTGATTTCATGTGCTAATGAATTTAAGTTGTATTTATCATTAATAGCGAGTAGAGCTGATTGTGAATCACTGTTCCCATTAACAGTACACCATTTTATAGCTTCTTTAATTGCTAAGAGCTCCGACTGGAATACAGAACATTCAGGTGACAATTTAAACATGGAGTGAGTTAGTTCCGTTTGGTTTTCATAAACAACAAAAGCACATCATACTGCAGATATATTATCTTCAAATTGGTAACGCGAACCATCTGTATATATGTAGGTAATAATCATGAAAGTTACATATTTCCTTTAAACAGGTTACAAAACTTGATGGGTGTCCTGCTGTGGTAGGATGCTCCGGGATTTGTAGTTTTAAGTGAGACAGATAAGACGCACGTTCATGTCTTAAATTCATAATAGTTGCTGTTGATAAACCAGTGAGAGCCAAAGGTTCGATGTTAGCTATAATCTGAGCTGCATCAGTGGAAATTGTACGATATCCTCGAATTATGCGAAGGAGGAATCCCCTTTGAATTTGTGCAAGTTTTTTAACTGCCCATTTTTTATTAAGAATATCCTGGAATGCAATTACACCATACAGAGTTAGTGGCACTACAGCACCTTGATATATAATTTTAAGAATACTAGAATTCAGACCCCAGGTTGGTCTTGTTGTTGCGAGCGCACCAAGGAGCTTGCTGGCTCTTTCAGCAATGTAATCAAAGTGTGATCGAAATGTTAATTTACAATCCAGTATAACGCCAAGGTATTTTACCGTAGATACCACCTTCAAGTTGACGTTATTCATGGTAAGAGTAATGGGCTCCATTTTTCTTCTTCTGGTGACAATCATCGCCAAGGTTTTGTAGGGATTAAACACAAGTTTATTTTTAATTCCCCATGAGTGTATTATTTTAAGTGCTTCATTAGTTCTTTCTTCAAGGATTTTTATATTGGAATGACAACACGTAATTTAGAAACCAGAACAAAGAACATTTTCTTAACATTAAGTATAAACAAAGTGATGAATCTGCCGTAGTAGATCATATTTGGTAATTTAACCATAATATAAATTCTGAAGTTAAATTATTAAAAGAATTAAATGGTCCGATAGATTTAACGGTTTGGGAGAAGATATTTATTTTTAAAGGTGCACATCGCGTAATGAATGTTGAAATACTGGCAGTCGATTCTCTTTTTAAATTTGTTTTATTTTTAGATTTTGGTAGTACTAACAAAAACATATTAACATTTTGCGTTCGTAACGATGGCGACAGTTTTGTTTCCGGCTGAGCATATGTAAAAGTTTTACATGAAATCGCCAGCTAGGACAATTTATAGGAAAAATATCATAATTTCTTATAAGATAAGTGAAGTATTAAGTTACAAATTGTTATATTTGTATATATGTCTTATAGATATCGTAATGTAATCCAAATGTTCACAGCCATTATGAAAATATCAAAAAATTTGGGAAAGTTTTCGTTGAGTTGCTTCGAATGGGAAGATTTTTTTGTAAATCATAGTCACATTCGTGCATTAATGCATAATTAACAATTAAGCTCTACAAAAATATGAAGAGCACAACATGAAGAACTTCAACAAAATCAACCCACCTAATGGTTACGTTCAACTTTTCAAAATCTTGTATTTTCTCAAAAAGACTAATTGTTTTGATTAAGACATAATATGATTTTAATATTTTTCATGAGAAGCTTGAATTTTCTGAGCATGTCCTCTAAACCGCTCTTCATTCTTCAATGACTGTATAAAATAATACCTCGTAATAATAGACAAATGCCCGCCTCGGTAACGTAGATGGTAGCGTATCTGCCTCACGTTCAAGAGGTCCCGAGTTCGTATCTCGGTCAGGGTGAGTTACCTGGATAAGGTTGCTCCGGGGTGTTCCCTTATCCTAAAAGACGAATGTCAGGTGACTCTAAGCTCTTTGGACCCTTGGCCCATTTGAGCTTCATTTCACCCATTCCATTCATCGTCAGATATGACTTAAAAAGGTTAAAGCACGTAAATTACAAATAAATAAATAAATAAATAAATAAATAAATAGATAGATAGATAGATAGATAGATAGATAGATAGATAGATAGATAGATAGATAGATAGATAGATAGATAGATAGATAGATAGATAGATAGATAGATAGATAGATAGATAGATAGATAGATAGATAGATAGATAGATAGATAGATAGATAGATAGATAGATAGATAGATAGATAGATAGATAGATAGATAGATAGATAGATAGATAGATAGATAGATAGATAGATAGATAGATAGATAGATAGATAGATAGATAGATAGATAGATAGATAGATAGATAGATAGATAGATAGATAGATAGATAGATAGATAGATAGATAGATAGATAGATAGATAGATAGATAGATAGATAGATAGATAGATAGATAGATAGATAGATAGATAGATAGATAGATAGATAGATAGATAGATAGATAGATAGATAGATAGATAGATAGATAGATAGATAGATAGATAGATAGATAGATAGATAGATAGATAGATAGATAGATAGATAGATAGATAGATAGATAGATAGATAGATAGATAGATAGATAGATAGATAGATAGATAGATAGATAGATAGATAGATAGATAGATAGATAGATAGATAGATAGATAGATAGATAGATAGATAGATAGATAGATAGATAGATAGATAGATAGATAGATAGATAGATAGATAGATAGATAGATAGATAGATAGATAGATAGATAGATAGATAGATAGATAGATAGATAGATAGATAGATAGATAGATAGATAGATAGATAGATAGATAGATAGATAGATAGATAGATAGATAGATAGATAGATAGATAGATAGATAGATAGATAGATAGATAGATAGATAGATAGATAGATAGATAGATAGATAGATAGATAGATAGATAGATAGATAGATAGATAGATAGATAGATAGATAGATAGATAGATAGATAGATAGATAGATAGATAGATAGATAGATAGATAGATAGATAGATAGATAGATAGATAGATAGATAGATAGATAGATAGATAGATAGATAGATAGATAGATAGATAGATAGATAGATAGATAGATAGATAGATAGATAGATAGATAGATAGATAGATAGATAGATAGATAGATAGATAGATAGATAGATAGATAGATAGATAGATAGATAGATAGATAGATAGATAGATAGATAGATAGATAGATAGATAGATAGATAGATAGATAGATAGATAGATAGATAGATAGATAGATAGATAGATAGATAGATAGATAGATAGATAGATAGATAGATAGATAGATAGATAGATAGATAGATAGATAGATAGATAGATAGATAGATAGATAGATAGATAGATAGATAGATAGATAGATAGATAGATAGATAGATAGATAGATAGATAGATAGATAGATAGATAGATAGATAGATAGATAGATAGATAGATAGATAGATAGATAGATAGATAGATAGATAGATAGATAGATAGATAGATAGATAGATAGATAGATAGATAGATAGATAGATAGATAGATAGATAGATAGATAGATAGATAGATAGATAGATAGATAGATAGATAGATAGATAGATAGATAGATAGATAGATAGATAGATAGATAGATAGATAGATAGATAGATAGATAGATAGATAGATAGATAGATAGATAGATAGATAGATAGATAGATAGATAGATAGATAGATAGATAGATAGATAGATAGATAGATAGATAGATAGATAGATAGATAGATAGATAGATAGATAGATAGATAGATAGATAGATAGATAGATAGATAGATAGATAGATAGATAGATAGATAGATAGATAGATAGATAGATAGATAGATAGATAGATAGATAGATAGATAGATAGATAGATAGATAGATAGATAGATAGATAGATAGATAGATAGATAGATAGATAGATAGATAGATAGATAGATAGATAGATAGATAGATAGATAGATAGATAGATAGATAGATAGATAGATAGATAGATAGATAGATAGATAGATAGATAGATAGATAGATAGATAGATAGATAGATAGATAGATAGATAGATAGATAGATAGATAGATAGATAGATAGATAGATAGATAGATAGATAGATAGATAGATAGATAGATAGATAGATAGATAGATAGATAGATAGATAGATAGATAGATAGATAGATAGATAGATAGATAGATAGATAGATAGATAGATAGATAGATAGATAGATAGATAGATAGATAGATAGATAGATAGATAGATAGATAGATAGATAGATAGATAGATAGATAGATAGATAGATAGATAGATAGATAGATAGATAGATAGATAGATAGATAGATAGATAGATAGATAGATAGATAGATAGATAGATAGATAGATAGATAGATAGATAGATAGATAGATAGATAGATAGATAGATAGATAGATAGATAGATAGATAGATAGATAGATAGATAGATAGATAGATAGATAGATAGATAGATAGATAGATAGATAGATAGATAGATAGATAGATAGATAGATAGATAGATAGATAGATAGATAGATAGATAGATAGATAGATAGATAGATAGATAGATAGATAGATAGATAGATAGATAGATAGATAGATAGATAGATAGATAGATAGATAGATAGATAGATAGATAGATAGATAGATAGATAGATAGATAGATAGATAGATAGATAGATAGATAGATAGATAGATAGATAGATAGATAGATAGATAGATAGATAGATAGATAGATAGATAGATAGATAGATAGATAGATAGATAGATAGATAGATAGATAGATAGATAGATAGATAGATAGATAGATAGATAGATAGATAGATAGATAGATAGATAGATAGATAGATAGATAGATAGATAGATAGATAGATAGATAGATAGATAGATAGATAGATAGATAGATAGATAGATAGATAGATAGATAGATAGATAGATAGATAGATAGATAGATAGATAGATAGATAGATAGATAGATAGATAGATAGATAGATAGATAGATAGATAGATAGATAGATAGATAGATAGATAGATAGATAGATAGATAGATAGATAGATAGATAGATAGATAGATAGATAGATAGATAGATAGATAGATAGATAGATAGATAGATAGATAGATAGATAGATAGATAGATAGATAGATAGATAGATAGATAGATAGATAGATAGATAGATAGATAGATAGATAGATAGATAGATAGATAGATAGATAGATAGATAGATAGATAGATAGATAGATAGATAGATAGATAGATAGATAGATAGATAGATAGATAGATAGATAGATAGATAGATAGATAGATAGATAGATAGATAGATAGATAGATAGATAGATAGATAGATAGATAGATAGATAGATAGATAGATAGATAGATAGATAGATAGATAGATAGATAGATAGATAGATAGATAGATAGATAGATAGATAGATAGATAGATAGATAGATAGATAGATAGATAGATAGATAGATAGATAGATAGATAGATAGATAGATAGATAGATAGATAGATAGATAGATAGATAGATAGATAGATAGATAGATAGATAGATAGATAGATAGATAGATAGATAGATAGATAGATAGATAGATAGATAGATAGATAGATAGATAGATAGATAGATAGATAGATAGATAGATAGATAGATAGATAGATAGATAGATAGATAGATAGATAGATAGATAGATAGATAGATAGATAGATAGATAGATAGATAGATAGATAGATAGATAGATAGATAGATAGATAGATAGATAGATAGATAGATAGATAGATAGATAGATAGATAGATAGATAGATAGATAGATAGATAGATAGATAGATAGATAGATAGATAGATAGATAGATAGATAGATAGATAGATAGATAGATAGATAGATAGATAGATAGATAGATAGATAGATAGATAGATAGATAGATAGATAGATAGATAGATAGATAGATAGATAGATAGATAGATAGATAGATAGATAGATAGATAGATAGATAGATAGATAGATAGATAGATAGATAGATAGATAGATAGATAGATAGATAGATAGATAGATAGATAGATAGATAGATAGATAGATAGATAGATAGATAGATAGATAGATAGATAGATAGATAGATAGATAGATAGATAGATAGATAGATAGATAGATAGATAGATAGATAGATAGATAGATAGATAGATAGATAGATAGATAGATAGATAGATAGATAGATAGATAGATAGATAGATAGATAGATAGATAGATAGATAGATAGATAGATAGATAGATAGATAGATAGATAGATAGATAGATAGATAGATAGATAGATAGATAGATAGATAGATAGATAGATAGATAGATAGATAGATAGATAGATAGATAGATAGATAGATAGATAGATAGATAGATAGATAGATAGATAGATAGATAGATAGATAGATAGATAGATAGATAGATAGATAGATAGATAGATAGATAGATAGATAGATAGATAGATAGATAGATAGATAGATAGATAGATAGATAGATAGATAGATAGATAGATAGATAGATAGATAGATAGATAGATAGATAGATAGATAGATAGATAGATAGATAGATAGATAGATAGATAGATAGATAGATAGATAGATAGATAGATAGATAGATAGATAGATAGATAGATAGATAGATAGATAGATAGATAGATAGATAGATAGATAGATAGATAGATAGATAGATAGATAGATAGATAGATAGATAGATAGATAGATAGATAGATAGATAGATAGATAGATAGATAGATAGATAGATAGATAGATAGATAGATAGATAGATAGATAGATAGATAGATAGATAGATAGATAGATAGATAGATAGATAGATAGATAGATAGATAGATAGATAGATAGATAGATAGATAGATAGATAGATAGATAGATAGATAGATAGATAGATAGATAGATAGATAGATAGATAGATAGATAGATAGATAGATAGATAGATAGATAGATAGATAGATAGATAGATAGATAGATAGATAGATAGATAGATAGATAGATAGATAGATAGATAGATAGATAGATAGATAGATAGATAGATAGATAGATAGATAGATAGATAGATAGATAGATAGATAGATAGATAGATAGATAGATAGATAGATAGATAGATAGATAGATAGATAGATAGATAGATAGATAGATAGATAGATAGATAGATAGATAGATAGATAGATAGATAGATAGATAGATAGATAGATAGATAGATAGATAGATAGATAGATAGATAGATAGATAGATAGATAGATAGATAGATAGATAGATAGATAGATAGATAGATAGATAGATAGATAGATAGATAGATAGATAGATAGATAGATAGATAGATAGATAGATAGATAGATAGATAGATAGATAGATAGATAGATAGATAGATAGATAGATAGATAGATAGATAGATAGATAGATAGATAGATAGATAGATAGATAGATAGATAGATAGATAGATAGATAGATAGATAGATAGATAGATAGATAGATAGATAGATAGATAGATAGATAGATAGATAGATAGATAGATAGATAGATAGATAGATAGATAGATAGATAGATAGATAGATAGATAGATAGATAGATAGATAGATAGATAGATAGATAGATAGATAGATAGATAGATAGATAGATAGATAGATAGATAGATAGATAGATAGATAGATAGATAGATAGATAGATAGATAGATAGATAGATAGATAGATAGATAGATAGATAGATAGATAGATAGATAGATAGATAGATAGATAGATAGATAGATAGATAGATAGATAGATAGATAGATAGATAGATAGATAGATAGATAGATAGATAGATAGATAGATAGATAGATAGATAGATAGATAGATAGATAGATAGATAGATAGATAGATAGATAGATAGATAGATAGATAGATAGATAGATAGATAGATAGATAGATAGATAGATAGATAGATAGATAGATAGATAGATAGATAGATAGATAGATAGATAGATAGATAGATAGATAGATAGATAGATAGATAGATAGATAGATAGATAGATAGATAGATAGATAGATAGATAGATAGATAGATAGATAGATAGATAGATAGATAGATAGATAGATAGATAGATAGATAGATAGATAGATAGATAGATAGATAGATAGATAGATAGATAGATAGATAGATAGATAGATAGATAGATAGATAGATAGATAGATAGATAGATAGATAGATAGATAGATAGATAGATAGATAGATAGATAGATAGATAGATAGATAGATAGATAGATAGATAGATAGATAGATAGATAGATAGATAGATAGATAGATAGATAGATAGATAGATAGATAGATAGATAGATAGATAGATAGATAGATAGATAGATAGATAGATAGATAGATAGATAGATAGATAGATAGATAGATAGATAGATAGATAGATAGATAGATAGATAGATAAATAAATAAATCCTAATGTATTACGTTAAAAGGCATGTAGATCTCGTTAAAAACGAAATTTATTTCAAATATATATATATATTTTTGTATAGCTAACTACTTCCGAAATATTCCCCCTTGTTTGAAATTTTCAAATATTGATGCCTACTTCATACAGTTCTCTGAAATAAAAAAAACAACTCATTATTCTTTTTCCCCTTCCTGGATTTGCACAGATTATGGAGTTCGGTGCCATCTCCTAGCAACCAAATGTTATAACATTTCACGATCACTTAAATCTACTGTGTATCCCTACTCCCATACCGAGCGGGATGGCTCAGGGGGTTTCGTCTGCGGTCCGCGTTCGTGAGGCCCAGGTTCGATTCCCGTGGCCGACCTACCTGGTCCATGGGTTTTTTCGGAGGTTTTCCCGGGTCGCTAGGCGAATGATGGGTAGGTTAATTACATCCCCGGGATTTCTTGTACCTCCATTTCATCTCCATTATCATTTCATATCGTCTCTCATTTGTTGGTTTCTTCCAGGGTAGAAGTGTCGGCGGGAGTCTTGGCGGTGCATGGCAGGATGATATGTTCTGAGGAAAACTACTTCCTCCTCCGGTAGGTCGGTTGCCGGTCTCCGCTCCTCTGATAGGACCATTTCGGGACCACCAGTCAGGGACCTTTGGGGCTCGGATCGCCTGCCAGGGACTTTAGGGCTTGGCTGCTGGGCTCGTTGCCGTCCCGCTGTGGAGCAGCGAGTTCATTGCCCTGTCCTGTCGGGGGAAGTTCTATCCAAGTAAACTGTAGGGACCCTGCTCTCTGTACTGTCGTGGCTCCTTGAGTCGGCCGCCCTCTGTCACCTTCACCTCATCCTTCCTTCCGGGGTGCCCCCCCTTGAGGGCATAGGAACAATGAGCCCAGCATGGTGACCTACGTACCAAATCCCCTCCGTAATGAAATCCCAATCCCAATCTCTATTCCCATAAAAGTAAACAAATCTCACACGTGTGAGTATCGACATGAGGGGAAGAATTCACAACTTTCTCCAAGAAAAGTTTGTCTAGGAATGGATACACTTAAGTTCTGGATCCTTATATTCCTTCATGTGCTCTATTTTAAGACAACTTATATTGTGTATTTCCTGAAGTGTGTGCTTCCTAGGGTTCACGTTCCACAGTTCGAGAACCACTGACATAATGAACTCTTTACACAGGAACAAACCTGCTATTGCTGTTTGTACGATATCTTCCAGCAGGTCTGGCAACAGAAAACACAAACCAATTGGGAAACAAAAGAAGAACGCTGCAACTTTTACGACCGTTCACTGCACAAAAAAGGTTGCTCGATACTGCCGACAGGTGGCTCTGCTTTCCAAGAACTGTAATGACTATGGGCAAAACAAATGCCGATACGGTGAGCCCTGAGTTCAGTCCTCAGGCGGAGCAGGTTCCTCCTTTAGAAGTTGGTGCCACTGCGGCGCCAGATTGGCAGAACTGACATCTTCATTACGACAGGTGCAGGCGTTAGGGGGGAGCGTTTTCTCAACAGCAGCGTTTTAGTAAAAGGGGCCCCACATCATTACTCCTACACAAGTTCTAAATTTGCCTCGTAGATGGCAGAGCGTTAAGTATCCTGAAATTATATTGTCAATTATATCATTATAATGAGGAACTTTAAAACTAAGTTTTGGAAAATTCAAACCACAAGCAACTTTGTTAGTGCCATAAAAAATCAGCAAGAAGTTGTGTTAGCTTTATATAATTTTCTGTACTCATTCTTCTACGATAAATTCTTACAAAAGATATTCCCTCCAGACCTTCTTAATCTAAATAAATATTTGCATTCAAATTGACACCTTCCTAAAGCAGTGAACAAACGATGATTCATGTTTACAGATCCTGTGACTATCGCTTTGAAATCACATACTCTTTGCAGCACTATGACAGAGAGAGAGAGTGAGAGAGCGAGAGAATGCCCGCCTCCGTTGCCAAGGTGGTAGTGTGTCTACCTCTCTTCCAAGAGATATCGAGTTCCAATTTCTATCAGGGTGACAAGGTGTTCTCAAGGGTTTCCTTTGCACTGAAAGTTGAATGTCTGGTAACTCTAAGCTCTATGTACCCTGTACTCATTTGAACATCATTTCATTCATCGTCCGATATGACTTAACGTTGAGGTATTCCCTTATCCTGAAAGGTGAATGTCTGGTAACTCTAAGCTCTATGTACGCTGTACTCATTTGAACATCATTTCATTCATCGTCCGATATGACTTAACGTTGAGGTTTTCCTTTAATCTGAAAGTTGAATGTCTAGTAACTCTAAGCTCTATGTACCCTGTACTCATTTAAACATCATTTCATTCATCGTCCGATATGACTTAACGTTGAGGTTTTCCCTTACCCTGAAAGTTGAATGTCTAGTAACTCTAAGCTCTATGTACCGTGTACTCATTTGAACATCATTTCATTCATCGTCCGATATGACTTAACGTTGGAGGTTTTCCCTTATCCTGAAAGATGAATGTCTGGTAACTCTAAGCTCTATGTACCCTGTACTCATTTGTACATCATTTCATTCGTCATCCGATACGACTTAACGTTGGAGGTGTTCTCTTATCTTGAAATATGAATGTCTGGTAACTATAAGCTCTATGTACCCTGTACTCATTTGTACATCATTTCATTCGTCATCCGATACGACTTAACGTTGGAGGTTTTCTCTTATCTTGAAAGATGAATGTCTGGTAACTCTAGGCTCTATGTACCCTGTACTCATTTGAACATCATTTCATTCGTCATCCGATATGACTTGATGTTGGAGGTATTCCCTTATCCTGAAAGATGAATGTCTGATAACTCTAAGCTCTATGTACCCTGTACTCATTTGAACATCATTTCATTCATCGTCCGATATGACTTAACATTGGAGGTTTTCCCTTATCCTGAAAGATGAATGCCTGGTAACTCTAAGCTCTATGTACCCTGTACTCATTTGAACATCATTTCATTCATCGTCCGATATGACTTAACGTTGGAGGATTTCACTTATCCTGAAAGATGAATGTCTGGCAACTCTAAGCTCTATGTACCCTGTACTCATTTGAACATCATTTCATTCATCGTCCGATATGACTTAACGTTGGAGGTTTTCCCTTATCCTGAAAGTTGAATGTCTAGTAACTCTAAGCTCTATGTACCCTGTACTCATTTGAACATCATTTCATTCATCGTCCGATATGACTTAACGTTGGAGGTTTTCACTTATCCTGAAAGATGAATGTCTGGTAACCCTAAGCTCTATGTACCCTGTACTCATTTGAACATAATTTCATTCATCGTACGATATGACTTAACGTTGGAAGTTTTCTCTTATCCTGAAAGATGAATGTCTGGTAACTCTAAGCCCTATGTACCTTGTACTCATTTGAACATAATTTCATTCATCGTCCGATATGGCTTAACGTTGGTTTTCTCTTATCCTGAAAGATGAATGCATGGTAACTCTAAGCTCTGTGTACCCTGTACTCATTTGAGCATCATATCAATTATCGTCCGATATGACAAAGTTGGAGGATGTTAACAAGAATATCTTGGTAAAGGTTAACTCTCCCCCCCCCCCCCCCAAAATGAACACATAAGGAATGGAATCGAGAAGTTCCCTGTTCTAACATTTTTACGTGTCACTATGAGATGGCTTTGATCAAGATAAATTAGAAATACAGACTTTTCATTTTTCTGAAATACAAATAAAGGAATAATGTGAGTAGCATCTGAGTGATTGAATTGTTTTTATAAAAACTCGGCTGAATTGGGTGAAATTTGTGTAAACCAGGGATTTGTCTGTGAACTGAAAAGATATAGGCAAAATTTTAATTAAGCAGGGAGTTAGCAAAATCGTCTTGAGCAAACCAAGTTATCTCTACCGTACGGCGGTAGCCTCTTGGACCGCATTTGGGTATTTGCTTTCTTAAGTACCGATGCCCGAGTTAAGAACCACTCTTTGTATCCTCTTACGTCAGCTCCGCCTTCGCGAATCGCGGCCCGCCGTAGACAACGGATCAGTCTTATTATAGCTTGTCATAGAGTTACGTTGCTCACTGTTGTGGGTTTGTTTATAAACTCTCACACTCAAGGCTCTAGAGGACTGATGAAGCTTATGGACTGTTCCCAGCCCCTGGAAGGCACAACACCCACCCTACACCCCGCTCATTTGCGCCCTAATTAATCGTCAGCCTGCTTGTCTGGGTGACGTCTGTCAGGTTTCTTGTTTTTCTCTCCCTTGCCTTGTTGCCACATTGCTGCTGCATAAGGAGACAGCGATGTCTTTGTTATCCGTGGAAATAGTTGAAGATGAATTGCAGGCGGTGAAGTTGAACATCATTGCGACAAAAACAAAAGCGAGTGCTGACAGACAGACAGCCAACTAAGTGAATTGACTGCATTTGTGTGAAATGCGCACGGCAAGTAACAAGGAAATAAATAAGTCCTGGGTTCGGACAGCACAGTAGCAGCAACAACCTGCTTGTTTTCATTTGTTTCTCAGGACAGCGAGCGTCTTCTGTTTAACAAGTACATTTCTATGTCTGTACCTTCTAAGTAAATGAAGTTATTGTATCCCTACCAAACTTTCGATATCGATAAAGCGGGAATTGCACGTTTTGAGGACACCTGAGGTTTACTATAGTTCTGTAGTATATAGCAATTCGATAGTAAAATGTACAGTAATGGATTGCAAGGTATTCACAAGTTTTGAGATGCAGTCATTCCGGATGAATTTCTATTAATTATCTAAAACTACCAAAAGAAAACCGCACAGAAACATAATATTCAACAAACTAAGATGTAAATACAATACGGTATTATTAATTTGAATATTCCTATAATTTGAAATTATTAAATAAATTATAACAATATGTTAAAAGCTTTACTTATTTGTTTAAATAAGTAAGAATCTTCCATATAAATCTGAACTATTTCAATAGGCCATTACCTTTCTTTTAAATTTTATATATATTATATAATAACCCTTGGCGCGACAGCCCTATGCAGAGCTTACCAACCCGACTGCCGGCCTCACGCCCACATACGCACGGCAGAGGTGGGCAATTATCCAACCGATACGCGGAGGAAATATGGTCAGCATCTCGACATCCCCCAGCCGGAATGTTGGTTTTCATGACCAGGTTCGCTTACCTAGCGTAAGCTCCTCACTTTCCTCACGATGCTAAGTGGTCCTATACCCGGAAACGAAAATTCCCACCACATGGGTGGGATCGAACCCGGGCCGCTTTACGTAGCCAGGGAACAAGGCATGTTGCCTTAACCCGCTACACCACGGCGCAGGACCGTTTTTTCATTAATTCAATTTATTTTCTTATATATTTTCCTTAGTTTCACACATATTCACTATAAACATGAACACCCATGCCCAAGGCGGGACTCGAACTCGCGACCATCTACGCGGTGGAACGCTAGACACATACGCTTTAGTGACCATGGCTACGAGGTCCGACAACCTTTGAACCAATAATAGGACACACGTACAACTTAGGGAGAATATAATACACAATTGGAAGATTACATTACACTATTTACATCTCAGAGAAAATGTTGGAAGTGACCTCCACCAGCATCTATACTTGTTTGTACTCGTCCCACCATATTCTCTGAAGTTTTACGGAGAGTATCCTCGCCAATTTTACTTATTTCGGTTCGAATGGATTCCTTGAGAACATCAATTGTCCGTGGCCTATTCTTGTACACTCTATTTTTAGATACCCCACAAGAAGAAATCAGGTGTAGGTTAGGTCAGGGGATCTGGGAGCCACAAACATTTTGAGATTATTCGATTATCAAAGAAACTGGTTGCAAGTTCCATGGTGTCATTAGATTATGATATGTTGCTCCATCTTGCTGGAAATAACCTTCTCTCAATTCGATATCATCTAGCTACTTCACAGATTTCTTGAAGATACACATATACACTTCAGTGTCTACAGTCGTATCAAAGAAAATGGAAGCAACGATCCATAGATGCTGGTGGAGGACACTTCCAAAATTTTCTCTGAGATGTAAATAGCGTAATGTAATCTTCCAATTGTGTATTATATTCTCCCAAAGTTGTACGTCTGTCCTATTATTGGTTCAAAGATTATGGCCTATTGAAATGGTTCAGATTTTATAAGTAGTAGGTATTTGTAAAATGTAACTTCATTCTGGTTTCCAAATTACGTTTGGTCCTTCCACTGTAAACCCAGTTAGAATCTAAACCGCTAAACTGACAAATTCCAGACGTTCTACTGTCTAAATACTTATACTTTTTATATTATATTGATTTCTAGGAGCCAAGGTTATTCCAAATTCTTTTATTCGAATAAGTTTGGCAATACAGTTTTTTTTTAAATTAAAATTACCTTGAGTTTTTAAGGGTAAAATATCATTTACATTTAGATGTTTAAATTTTTCAATATTTTTATATACAGAATCTTCGTTAAATAATTAATTAAAGCAATGGTAATAATATGCTTAAATTCTCAGATAAATTCTTTTTTTTATTTAGGGATGTATTTATTAACCTGTTAATTAAAGTACTAAAATCTTTTCAAACTATTGAGGAGTTAATAGATTATTTTATTTAACTTACTAATCTTTGGATGAAAATATTTTCAATTTCATGGTTAATTTTTTCAAGAAATTTCTGATTTAACAAGGCTAAAACCCCTCTCACCTCTTCTTGCTGAGCTTTTCATGAATTTTTTCTAAATATAAATCACTAAAGCTAAAATATTTTAACTTCTAAAACTTTGCTTTATACGTAGATGACACCTTTGATTAAATGATGCCTTAAAACTTCTAACTTTACAGGATAAAGCCATGAAGTACATTTTAAAAATTGAAATAATGGTTACCCTCCTTTTATAGATCTAAAAATACTAAAAAATAACAATAAATTAAACTTTGGCATTTATAAACAAAACACGAACATTTGTTGTTCTATTTTCTTCAGGACAAACATTATCTTATTGTAGTTACAAGGGAATACAGTAGCCTTTAAGTGATAGTCAAATGTTTTATATACATGACTTTCTCTACTCTTGTACACTTATTACTCTACTTCAAGATAAACATTATCTTATTGTAGTTACAAGGGAATACAGTAGACTTTAAGTGATAGTCAAATGTTTTATATACATGACTTTCTCTACTCTTGTACAAACACTTATTACTCTACTTCAAGATAAACATTATCTTATTGTAGTTACAAGGGAATACAGTAGACTTTAAGTGATAGTCAAATGTTTTATATACATGACTTTCTCTACTCTTGTACACTTATTACTCTACTTCAAGATAAACATTATCTTATTGTAGTTACAAGGGAATACAGTAGACTTAAAGTGATAGTCAAATGTTTTATATACATGACTTTCTCTACTCTTGTACAAACACTTATTGCTCTATCTACTTCAAGATAAACATTATCTTATTGTAGTTACAAGGGAATACAGTAGACTCTAAGTGATAGTCAAATGTTTTATATACATGACTTTCTCTACTCTTGTACACTTATTACTCTACTTCAAGATAAACATTATCTTATTGTAGTTACAAGGGAATACAGTAGACTTTAAGTGATAGTCAAATGTTTTATATACATGACTTTCTCTACTCTTGTACACTTATTACTCTACTTCAAGATAAACATTATCTTATTGTAGTTACAAGGGAATACAGTAGACTTTAAGTGATAGTCAAATGTTTTATATACATGACTTTCTCTACTCTTGTACAAACACTTATTACTCTACTTCAAGATAAACATTATCTTATTGTAGTTACAAGGGAATACAGTAGACTTTAAGTGATAGTCAAATGTTTTATATACATGACTTTCTCTACTCTTGTACACTTATTACTCTACTTCAAGATAAACATTATCTTATTGTAGTTACAAGGGAATACAGTAGACTTAAAGTGATAGTCAAATGTTTTATATACATGACTTTCTCTACTCTTGTACAAACACTTATTGCTCTATCTACTTCAAGATAAACATTATCTTATTGTAGTTACAAGGGAATACAGTAGACTTTAAGTGATAGTCAAATGTTTTATATACATGACTTTCTCTACTCTTGTACACTTATTACTCTACTTCAAGATAAACATTATCTTTTTGTAGTTACAAGGGAATACAGTAGACTTAAAGTGATAGTCAAATGTTTTATATACATGACTTTCTCTACTCTTGTACACTTATTACTCTACTTCAAGATAAACATTATCTTTTTGTAGTTACAAGGGAATACAGTAGACTTTAGGTGGTAGTCAAATGTTTTATATTCATAACTTTCTCTACTCTTGTACACTTATTACTCTACTTCAAGATAAACATTATCTTTTTGTAGTTACAAGGGAATACAGTAGACTTTAAGTGATAGTCAAATGTTTTATATTCATAACTTTCTCTACTCTTGTATACTTATTACTCTACTTCAAGATAAACATTATCTTATTGTAGTTACAAGGGAATACAGTAGACTTAAAGTGATAGTCAAATGTTTTATATACATGACTTTCTCTACTCTTGTACACTTATTACCCTACTTCAAGATAAACATTATCTTTTTGTAGTTACAAGGGAATACAGTAGACTTTAGGTGATAGTCAAATGTTTTATATTCATAACTTTCTCTACTCTTGTACACTTATTACTCTACTTCAAGATAAACATTATCTTTTTGTAGTTACAAGGGAATACAGTAGACTTTAAGTGATAGTCAAATGTTTTATATTCATAACTTTCTCTACTCTTGTACACTTATTACTCTACTTCAAGATAAACATTATCTTTTTGTAGTTACAAGGGAATACAGTAGACTTTAAGTGATAGTCAAATGTTTTATATTCATAACTTTCTCTACTCTTGTATACTTATTACTCTACTTCAAGATAAACATTATCTTTTTGTAGTTACAAGGGAATACAGTAGACTTTAAGTGATAGTCAAATGTTTTATATTCATAACTTTCTCTACTCTTGTATACTTATTACTCTACTTCAAGATAAACATTATCTTATTGTAGTTACAAGGGAATACAGTAGACTTTAAGTGATAGTCAAATGTTTTATATTCATAACTTTCTCTACTCTTTTACACCTGTTACTCTACTTCAAGATAAACGTTATCTTATTGTAGTTACAAGGGAATACAGTAGACTTTAAGTGATAGTCAAATGTTTTATATTCATAACTTTCTCTACTCTTGTATACTTATTACTCTACTTCAAGATAAACATTATCTTTTTGTAGTTACAAGGGAATACAGTAGACTTTAAGTGATAGTCAAATGTTTTATATTCATAACTTTCTCTACTCTTGTATACTTATTACTCTACTTCAAGATAAACATTATCTTTTTGTAGTTACAAGGGAATACAGTAGACTTTAAGTGATAGTCAAATGTTTTATATTCATAACTTTCTCTACTCTTGTATACTTATTACTCTACTTCAAGATAAACATTATCTTTTTGTAGTTACAAGGGAATACAGTAGACTTTAAGTGATAGTCAAATGTTTTATATTCATAACTTTCTCTACTCTTGTATACTTATTACTCTACTTCAAGATAAACATTATCTTTTTGTAGTTACAAGGGAATACAGTAGACTTTAAGTGATAGTCAAATGTTTTATATTCATAACTTTCTCTACTCTTGTACACCTGTTACTCTACTTCAAGATAAACGTTATCTTATTGTAGTTACAAGGGAATACAGTAGACTTTAAGTGATAGTCAAATGTTTTATATTCATAACTTTCTCTACTCTTGTATACTTATTACTCTACTTCAAGATAAACATTATCTTTTTGTAGTTACAAGGGAATACAGTAGACTTTAAGTGATAGTCAAATGTTTTATATATACATGACTTTCTCTACTCTTGTACACTTATTACTCTACTTCAAGATAAACATTATCTTTTTGTAGTTACAAAGGAATTACAGTAGACTTTAAGTGATAGTCAAATGTTTTATATACATGACTTTCTCTACTCTTGTACACTTATTACTCTACTTCAAGATAAACATTATCTTTTTGTAGTTACAAGGGAATACAGTAGACTTTAAGTGATAGTCAAATGTTTTATATACATGACTTTCTCTACTCTTGTACACTTATTACTCTACTTCAAGATAAACATTATCTTTTTGTAGTTACAAGGGAATACAGTAGACTTTAAGTGATAGTCAAATGTTTTATATTCATAACTTTCTCTACTCTTGTATACTTATTACTCTACTTCAAGATAAACATTATCTTTTTGTAGTTACAAGGGAATACAGTAGACTTTAAGTGATAGTCAAATGTTTTATATATACATGACTTTCTCTACTCTTGTACACTTATTACTCTACTTCAAGATAAACATTATCTTTTTGTAGTTACAAAGGAATTACAGTAGACTTTAAGTGATAGTCAAATGTTTTATATACATGACTTTCTCTACTCTTGTACACTTATTACTCTACTTCAAGATAAACATTATCTTTTTGTAGTTACAAGGGAATACAGTAGACTTTAAGTGATAGTCAAATGTTTTATATACATGACTTTCTCTACTCTTGTACAAACACTTAATGTTCTATCTACTTCAAGATAAACATTATCTTATTGTAGTTACAAGGGAATACAGTAGACTTTAAGTGATAGTCAAATGTTTTATATACATGACTTTCTCTACTCTTGTACAAACACTTATTGCTCTATCTACTTCAAGATAAACATTATCTTATTGTAGTTACAAGGGAATACAGTAGACTTTAAGTGATAGTCAAATGTTTTATATACATCACTTTCTCTACTCTTGTACAAACACTTATTGCTCTATCTACTTCAAGATAAACATTATCTTATTGTGGTTACAAGGGAATACACTAGACTTTAAGTGATAGTCAAATGTTTTATATACATGACTTTCTCTACTCTTGTACAAACACTTATTGCTCTATCTACTTCAAGATAAACATTATCTTATTGTGGTTACAAGGGAATACAGTAGACTTTAAGTGATAGTCAAATGTTTTATATACATGACTTTCTCTACTCTTGTACAAACACTTATTGCTCTATCTACTTCAAGATAAACATTATCTTATTGTAGTTACAAGGGAATACAGTAGACTTGAAGTGACAGTCAAATGTTTTATATACATGACTTTCTCTACTCTTGTACACTTATTACTCTACTTCAAGATAAACATTATCTTATTGTGGTTACAAGGGAATACAGTAGACTTGAAGTGACAGTCAAATGTTTTATATACATGACTTTCTCTACTCTTGTACAAACACTTATTGCTCTATCTACTTCAAGATTAACATTATCTTATTGTAGTTACAAGGGAATACAGTAGACTTTAAGTGATAGTCAAATGTTTTATATACATGACTTTCTCTACTCTTGTACACTTATTACTCTACTTCAAGATAAACATTATCTTATTGTAGTTACAAGGGAATACAGTAGACTTTAAGTGATAGTCAAATGTTTTATATACATCACTTTCTCTACTCTTGTACAAACACTTATTGCTCTATCTACTTCAAGATAAACATTATCTTATTGCAGTTACAAGGGAATACAGTAGACTTTAAGTGATAGTCAAATGTTTTATATACATGACTTTCTCTACTCTTGTACACTTATTACTCTACTTCAAGATAAACATTATCTTATTGTAGTTACAAGGGAATACAGTAGACTTTAAGTGATAGTCAAATGTTTTATATACATCACTTTCTCTACTCTGGTATAGTCCCGCTGCTGGAACGGTTACCATGGATTTATCTTTGTTAACAGAAACCTCTCAGATAACGCACTGATTATTCTTGTAAGAATGAGAGGAGTACTGAGGCGCCTCCCGTTCGTGTGCTAAGTGCCAATGAACGCATCACTTCAGCCAATGGAATTCGCAGGAATCACAAATGGTAGATATATGTTTACTCCACGTGGAGTAATCATTGCGTTATCTAAGAGGTATCTATTACTAAAGATAAATCCATGGTAACCATTCCAGCAGGGCGACTATACAAACACTTATTGCTCTATCTATTTCAAGATAAAGATTAACTTATTGTAGTTACAAGGGAATACAGTAGATTTTAAGTGATAGTCAAATGTTTTATATACATGACTTTCTCTACTGTTGTGCAAACAGTTATTGTTCTATCTACTTCAAGATAAACATTATCTTATTGTAGTTACAAGGGAATACAGTAGACTTTAAGTGACAGTCAAATGTTTTAAGCAGCTGATCCATTTTCTTTGTATGACCAAAGGATAATGCAGTATTAAAGAGTTTCGAAACAAAAAATAAACAGTTGTTTACGACAGTTTGGTAATGGCATATATAGCGTACAGACTGTAAAAGACGTGTATTATTTTTGGAGTAGTTTGTTCAATATAGCACGTCCCAGAGGCAATGCTTGCGGTAAGGACCTTCTCACAGCAAGCAGTCATCCTTGAAGACACGTAGCCACTTTACAATTAATCTCAATGTGAACCTTACGTACGTATGTTGTTGTTTGGAGTCTTGGCCTTGTTTTAATTGTTCGCTGAATTCCTATACGTCCCTTCCCTCGAGTTTCTGGTTCGATGCTCCGCAACGTTGCAATGATTGTTAGCAAACTTTTTGCTTCCTCTACCACGAATAAAGGTACTGTGTGTGAACCAAACATTGGATCTGATATTCTTCAGTCACATAACTTTCCTAGAACTGGCATTCTGGGGTCATTTACGCTTATTCTTTGTGCTTGTTTTGTTTTCTTTAAGATGAGAAGGTACTGCCAATCTCCACAATTTTGGGTGCACATTACCAAGAAATTCTTATTGATATATACATGAAAATTTTCAGACATATTCTTAAAATCTTTATCTCGAATAATACCTATTATTATTTGAAAATTTTATAATGTTAATTTCATATAATTTAAAAAAAAAAAATACTGAATTTTAAGATACTTTTTTTTAAAACAAGTATTATGAATCTCAGAGAAAAATCCTTTCTTATTATTACTGTAGCGGCAACGGGCAATCAATTTTCGGCGCAAATAGGTAACAGACGGGTAGTGTTTCACGGAGATAAAGAGCTTGCATAAGCAGATAAACATAGCGCCGGAGATAAAAGACTTACCGACACAGATAAGTGAGGTAAATGGAACATTCTAGTGATATCTTGATTTTTGTATAGAACATTCGATTTCTTGTTTATTCCGTAAATATCTAGAATTATCAATGAGGTATTTAAGGGAGCGACGACTGGCCAAGAGTCAGTCGTAAGCAGTAAACAGTTGAGCTGATGTTGTAGACAGATGTAATCAGAACGCTGTTTTTTATTTTCATCAACCTTGGTAGATTGTGTTGCGTATGTGACAATTGAACAGTGTATTTATACGGAAATAAAAAACATTTGAAATATCTACAACTCCGACTTTTAATTCTACGAACAAACAAAGTCACATTATTCTTATAAAGTCTGCTTAATACACACAAAAATTCATATGTTTTGGTTGAACAGTTTTAAAAAAAGTGTACCGGAAACTTCAAAAAATGTGTAACTGAGAAAAACAGCTTTAAAGTTGATATATTGATTACTGACTTCTCACATTAGTCAGAACATTCCTGCTTTTTTTTTAATTTATTGAACTTTAACAGCATGCCCCGTTACGGAGTAACATTACATGCATTTAATTACATAGATTCATTATAAATATTAATCACATTTTGATATTATTTTACAATAATTTTTTAAATATTAGAATTTAAATGTTCAATTCACGTATTGTTTTAAAATAAAAATTGTTTACAAGTCAATTGAATTAACATATATACAAAAAGCTTTCAAATGTTTATTTATAAGGTTTTGGTTTGACACTGGCCAATTTCCTCCATTCTTGTGTACTTCTTCAATCAACTTGTCCCTCTGATGTTTTGTGTCTCTACATTCATAAATGAGGTGGTTTGCGGTCTGCTGTGGGCTATTGCACGTGCATTGGGGATCATCTATGATATGAAATCTATACAAGTAAGCTTTAGTTTTTCCATGTCCTGATACAATTGCAGTGAATGTCGCTGTTAATGGTAGTTTTATCTTAAGACGATCCTTTATCAAAGGGAAGAATGATTTGGTAAGGGCTCCTTTAATTGTACTGCTCCATCTCTGTTGCCACTGTAGATGTCCTGCCCTCTCTATTTCAGTTTTCAAAGAAGATTTTGGTACCTTGTTGTAAATAGTCTTTATTTCGATGTCTTCAGCAGCTGATTTTGCTAATATGTCTGCTAGCACGTTACCAGTAACTCCTGCATGTGCTTTCACCCAACTAAAGTGTATTGTCCACTGATTTCTTTCTAAAGTTCCTAGTCTATTAAGTGTCTCCTCAGGAATATAATTGTGTTTATTGTTGTTTTGTAAGGTGGATAGTGCCACTTGACTATCTGTAAATATGGCTACAGTCTTCTCATTGTTAAGCGTATTTACCATGTTTTGTAGCTCTATAAGTGCTTTCAAAATAGCCAGTTGTTCGGCCTGATTGTTTGAACACCTTCCATCCAGCCTGAATTGCAGTTGTCAAATTACAATATTGTGCTTGTACAGAACTACAGCAGCCCCGACTTTTTCATCTGATTTACTCCCATCCGTAAAAATTTGAAAGACGTATGCCCCATCATCCTCAACTGCTTTTATATGAGGTCGTTCTGCTGGATGGTTCCAGACGCTTGGTGGTAGGGGTGCATCATAGTCACGTTCACTTTGTATATCATTATACAGTTTTATTTTGCCTTGTATTGTTATACCAATAGAACATTCCTGCTGCATAGTCTTGACCCTCTGTATTCTCACTTGTTCCTTTCAAGTTGCTCTTCATTTGTCTTGCATTCTTGGACAATTCTTCAACTATTTTATCTGCTTTCAGGACTCGCAGCTCATCAATTTCTGTATATGACTACTATCATGATTAGCACATGTATTGTGTGAACTGGGCCTACTAACCTCAATATTACATGTGCTTTCATTGTTTATTGTACTTATATTTTCTACATTTACTTTTCTGTTTCTGGTAAAACCATTGTTTGTAAAGTTTCTCACCAAATGTTTTTGGGCTACCCATATCATATATTCACCAATAACAAGTACAAAATATTATTCGGAACAAATAACTGTTCACATACACAGCCAAAGACAAAAGAAGAACTAGCATATTGGAGTTACAGTGGTACCAGCAGAAAAATTGGAAGATCTCTTACAAAACAAGGCTTAGTTCAGTATTACAGAAGTTATGATCGATTTTTTGAAAATTTACAAAAAGGGACGTGGCAAAAACTTAACACCCGCTAATATAATTACCAAATTAGTTATAAAATATTTCTCCAATGAACTTTCTTACTATATAATTGTAATCTAGAGGGATGAACTTATAATAAAATGTAAAAATAAAAAAGGGAATTTTAACCCCAAGTGAAGAACCTCTCCCCTGAAGTTTATTAACCTTATAATTTATATATAGTAAAATGTTTAATCCGAACTAGTATTGGAAAAAAAATTGTTTAGCCTACTGAATGAGGACTTGTTTTGTTATTGTCAGTAGGTGCATTACTCGAATTCTCTTGCCAGCGGGCGAATGCATTGTACTCACCTCACCTTCTTGGGACCACGTTGGAAGAGAAACTCTGATAAAGTCATAGAAAAAGTCGTGATTTGGTGTGTGTGTGTGTGTGTGTGTGTGTGTGTGTGTGTGTGTGTGTGTGTGTGTGTGTGTGTGTGTGTGTGTGTGTGTGTGTGTGTGTGTGTGTGTGTGTGTGTGTGTGTGTGACTTGACAGAAAACAAGATTGAAGAAGAAGTAAGTGTGGAAGTATAATTTACAAAACTTTTTAAAAATATCGATAGATGTTCCGATGTTCATGAAGAATACATTGACAATGACGGAGGTTATAAACTGATTACAGAGGAACGCAGTATTGCATCATGTAGTGTTACTGAAAATGAATATAAAGAGTATTCAGATTCCGACAGTGTTTATGAACCAGCTGTGGTTATAACACACACACACACACACACACACACACACACACACACACACACACACACACACACACACACACACACACACACACACACACACACACACACACACACACACAAGAAGTAACATACATAGAGAAATCGATACTTTATTTCGAGAGACAAACCGAAACATTGCCAAATGAACTTCTTATGTTATAGCGGATGTGAGATAAGCGATACACTAAATTGAGACAGCAGAGGCTCGTTGTAGTTATCACCCACGTACGAGCAGTAACATACATAGAGAAGTTGATGCTTTATTTCGAGAGACAAACCGAAAAATTGACAAATGAACTTCTAATACTAAAGCGGATGCGAGATCCCGCTGTTCTGAGTAATACAGTAAACTGAGACAGCAGAACCTCGCTGCTGTTACGACCCACGCACAGTAGCAAACATAGAGGATTGGGATTGGGATTTCATTACCCAGGGGATTCGGTACGTAGGCGACCATGCTGCGCGCATTGTTCCTATGCCACCAAGTGGGGGCAACCCCGGGAGGAAGGATGAGGCGAAGGAGACAGAGGGTGACCGAACCACGACAGTGCAAAGGGCAGAGTCCGTCCAGTTTACTTGAATAGAGACTTACCCCGAAAGGCCAGGACAACGAACTCGCTCCCCTACAGCGGGACGGCAACGAGCCCACCAACAGAGCCCTAATGGTACAAGGCAGGCGATCCGAGTTCCAGAGTTCCCTGGCAGGCGGTCACGAAATGGTTCCAGCAGAGGAGCTGAGGCCGGCAGCTGACCTACCGGAGGAGGAAGTACTTTACCTCAGAGCATATCATCGTGCCATGCACCGCCGAGACTCCCGCCGACACTTCTACCCTGAAACAGACCACCAGATGAGAGATGATATGAAATGATAATGGAGATGAAATGGACGGACAGGAAATTCGGGGGATGTAATTAACCTACCCAGCATTCGCCTAGCGACCCGGGAAAACCCCAGAAAAAACCATGGCTCAAGTAGGTCAGCCATGGGAATCGAAGCCGGGCCTTCCGAATGTGGGCTACAGACGAAACCACCGGAGAATCCATCTCAGTTAGGGAAATTGATGTTTTATTTCGAGAGTCAAGACAAATGAACATCTAATGCTAAAGCGAATATGAGATAAGCGATACACTAAACCTAGACAACAGAAGCTCGCTACCTTTTTATTATCGACTAGTTTGTACTACAGTACAAATACATAGACTTTTTTCTTCTTTTTTGTAATGTAGGTCCTCCAACGTTAATTCATATCGGAGGATGAATTCATTCATCATTCCAGGCTGGCAGGCTGTTTGGAACAGCCCGAAGGGTGATCAAATCGTGTACCTGCTCTGGAAAGAGCTTTACCACGTAGTGTCGGGATGTGGATGTTATAGGATGACGGGTGAAAATTAAGTAGGTCTAGAGAAGGGAGGTAGCTTGTTGCTCCTCAAGGAATGATGAACGGATGCTACAGTCAGCGTGCACCGCTGGTGGATTAGTTAATAAACGTGGAAGAAGATAAGTCAAATTTTGAGTCTTCCAGATTAAATATTGGGTAGCTGTAATTTCGTTTAGGCTGGAATGGGGATCATGGGTTACCGGTAATGACCGCAAGAGATGCGGGGTAATCGGTATCGCTATAAACGACGCTCAGGTGGTACATAGTCCCCAAGGGATTTGACTAGGGCTCTCTGGTATTGAGGCAAACTCTCGAAGAATTTTGTCGCCCGGCGCCTAATTTCATCCTCCACATAGCGAAGGGATGAAGCCTCGTGAAGTAGTCTCACGGGGAACCTTGTGCATACAGAATAAATAATCCGAAGACATTTATTCTGTGCACGTTGGAGCAGTACCAGGTTTGAGCCTGCGGCCATACCCCAGACTTCGCACGCATAGAGCATGATAGGGAGGACCAGAGCCATAAAGAGGCGCAACTTTAGGGTAACAGACATCGCAGACCGAAGCACAGGGTATAGTGATGCCACGGCACCACACGACCGATGCGCTTGCTCCCGGTTGTGTTCCCGAAAAGTTAGGCTCTTGTCCAGCTTGACTCCCAAGTATTTGATTGAATTCTCCCACCTGATCCCTTGCCCAAAGTAGGTGAA
>CM060955.1:2299203-2379203 GCA_030765055.1 Mantis religiosa | reverse complement strand
AATATTTTATATCAGCTCGATATTCAATTTCGTCATTTTCATAAAAACACTCACATCAACTCACTCAAACGACTGTTACACAACTGATCGTTCAAAATGGCTGAAACTTTGGTGGGTAACTGTCAACAGATGAACAACGAAGTGCACCAACTTTTATTTACGAGTGCTGCCATCTTCATGTTGGGGTTGGAATCTTTTCAGATCACCTTCGTGTATATCATTTTTCATAAGTATTGTTGCGTATAAGGTCTGAATAAGATTTGGGAAATATTTTAATTATTGGAGGTTCACATTTCATTTGTTTGTTAGCTCCAGGCTTTAGCAGGAATTAACAAAGTTGAGACAAGTTGGATGACTTAGTGATCAGAGTAAGCAGTGGTATTGACCTGCCAGCTCATATGTGTTCTGTTAAATCGACACAAATATTAAGAAGAGTCATTCTTGGGTTGCACAAGATTGCATCATAGGATGTAAACTCTCTGTGAAGAACCGCTGAGTCGTATGATAGCAGACATTTCGGAAGTCAGTCCTATTTAAATTACAGCCAGTAAGGAAGGATTAGTCAGTACGTGGTTAGTTAGTCAATCATTAGTCAGATCATGGTTAGTTAGTCAGTTGGTTAGATCATTGGATGCTGCTACTTTAATCTCATCATAGAACTTGTTAATACTTCTACAAAACTCAACTTATCAAAGTGAACCAGACACCTCTTGTTCAGAACTCTACGCTACTCTACATAAAATGCAATATTTATTTAGTATGTATTAATTGATTTAATGTCTGCCTTGATTGCACCCTTTCTTTATCTCTTCCAGATAAAGGCGAGCTTTGTTTGATGTGACTTCCCCAATCTTTAAAATATATTTGTCAATATTATAGAGAACCCATCACTTTAATTTAGCCCTAATCATGTGCCTAACCTTTGACCTGTTTAGCTCTACCATCTGCTCCCTTGTCCTTTCAGTAGCTACAGCCCCAGTTGTTGATTAGGTAAGTCCTTCACCTCCCCCACAATCCTGGACAGCAACAGAACATTTACTTTTCACTTTCTTTGCTACGTACGAGATACTGAGATTTCACTGAAGACCACCTTTAGAGGTGTCGAATTATTGCATAGTGATTTAGACGATTTTTATCCTGAATGTTCCCCTTCGCCCTTTATAATTGCAGTTATTCGGCTATCCCTAATAAATAAATAAACTCCTATTGACATTCTCGCGAAAGTATATTGTGAGTAATGACCACAGGAAGTTGCACCAAGTTCACTTCATTTGTCAATGGAATTGTAACTTCTAATCACTTTCACTTCGAACAAATACGTAGAGCAAACACTGTGACACTGCCTTCTTTATACCTCTGTTGAATACCAACTTACGCTGCTTGTAGATTCTCGACGCTCACTGAACCCTCTATTTGCCAAGTCTACTGAAAATTTATTTTAAATTTACGTCCTCCAACGCGACTGCCGGCCTCACGCCCACAAAAATCAACATTTTCAAGTTATTAAATCAAGTGCTATTAGGACGGTAAACGTTTTTTAATCTTTGTTTCACATCTTTATAAAGCGTTGGGCTACTTAAAACACTTCAAAGTCACTTAACTTAGAATAGGGGCCCCCAAAACGTGTATTTCCGGTGAGCTCTCGGTATTGAATGCCATACTTACGTGGCAGAACCTGTCAGACGAACGCACCTAAACTGTGTGGGGGCAGGCAAAGTGTCAGGCTATAATTACGGATTGCTCGCTCCAATTTGCATCTAATTGTCCCGAGGCCTCTGAATAAAAATGAGACGTAACTTTGGGAAATGTGGACACAATTAGAATTTTTAATTTTTGAAATTCATTACACATTCAGGTTCAGTGTTACGTAATAAATAACCTCAATTTCTTCAGCCGGGCTTCGTAACAGGATTGCTTTTAAATGAGCATCTTAATTATTTTTAAAATGCAACCAAACTTTTTAATTTTGGTGCTATAAATAACATTAAAAAATGCGCTTCTCCTTCGGGTAGACCTGCATTTGTTCCTAGTTAACTACTGAACACCAAATCAAATACGTAACCTACACTAATATTATAAATGAGAGGGAATTTGTTAGTGTTTGTAGCGTAACCTCAAAACCCACTCAACAAATGTCGATAATTCTTTCACGTTGAACATAACACAACAGCCTCTAATGCAATTACTAAATACTATATATTACAATAAAAAATATACAAAGCTATTCTACTTCAATAGCAACACTTATACCTGATTTCACCAACAGATGTTAAAATCGACGTTAACAAATGTAAACAAACACATGTTAAGGCCAAGAAACTTGTAAATATTGCAGCTATAGACGGCAATGGATGAGTCGTATTATGTTCTGAACGTACTGCGATGCGCTTTTGTTTTCATTTTCGTCTGCACAAGCTGAAAGATGGCGCGAGAACAAAATCGTAAACAAAAGCTATGAGACAAATTTCACATCGATGGAGGAAAGAATTGTTAATTGAATTGGTGACGAAGTGTAAGGATAAGGTGGAAAATAAGAGGACGGATGCGGTAAATGTAAAACAGAAAGATCTCACGTGGGAAAAAAATTGGAAACGAATTTAATTCAAATGCATGTGTCACTACTAGAAGCACAAAAGAACTTCGTCAGTGTTACGTAAATTTAAAACGAGGTACGAAGAAGGACAAGTGATTTGAACGTTTCAAGACGGGAGATGAACAGAGTATTATCCACATATTTCAGTGAATTATAAAATCGCAAAGTTATTAATACTTGAAGCAAAAGCGAGATCGGCATATTCGTTTCGATGCATGTTCTAACTCAGTATTACGTAAATTTAAAACGAGGTACGAAGGACAAGTGACAAGTGACTTGAACGTTTCAAGACGGGAGGTGGACAGTGTATTATCCACATAACTCACTGAATGATAAAATCGCAGTTATTAATACTTGAAGCAAAGGCGAGATCGGTATATTCCTTTCGATGCATGTTCTCAGTATTACGTAAATTTAAAACGAGAAGCGAAGGATGAGTGACTTGAACGTGAGGAGGACAGTGTATTATCCACATAATTCAGTGAATTATAAAATCGCAAAGTTATTAATACTTGAAGCAAAGGCGAGATCGGCATATTCCTTTCGATGAATGTTCTAACTCAGTATTACGTAAATTTAAAACGAGGAGCGAAGGACAAGTGGCTTGAACGTTTCAAGACGGGAGGTGGATAGTGTATTTTCCACATAATTAATTGAATTATATAATCGCAGAGTTGTTAATACTTGAAGCAAAGGCGAGATCGGCATATTCCTTTCGATGCATGTTCTAACCTCTCTTGTACTTCCGCAGTAACCTTCATAGCAACTTGTTTCGACAGTCTATACCTCTGTAGAGATATCTTATCAAAATCCTTTCTCCTCATAGGCCGTACTCTATTAAGAATGCCATTTGGACGGTCTTAAATATAGCAAATCGACATTAAAAGCTGAGCCATCTTGACTATTTACAAATGTTAAGGACTTAACAACAGAAATTTGGCTTTAACAAGAGATTTAACACGAGTGTTAAGCTAACATTTGTTGGTGAAATGCAATTTTTGTTATAATTATTGCTAAAGTCGAGATAAGTCTTAACATCTGTTGGTGAAATCGGGAATTAGAGATATGATAGTGTAGGTATGTTTATGAAGAAGGCCATCACTTGGTGGAGTAGTAAACAGAATATTACTGCACAGAACATCCATGGACAATAAGTCACATAACGACCATATTTCAGTCCAAACAATATGTTCAAGTTACTTTCGTGACAAATGAAATGTATGTACAGTAAATCTCAATTACGTGGGGCGATGAGGAGAAAATTGTTCTTTTTGGCAAACTTTCCCCTCAAACAATGGGACTGGAATTGGGATTTCGTTACGGAAGGGATTCTCTACGTAGGCCACCATGCTGGGTCCATTGTTCCTATACCCCAAAGTGGGGGCACCACCGGAAGGAAGGATAAAGCGAAGGAGACAGTGGGTGGCTGACCCAAGGAGCCATGACAGTACAGAGGGCAAGGTCCCTACAGTTTACTTGGATAGAGACTTCTGCGGGCAGGCCAGGACAACGAACTCGCTCCCCAACAACGGGACGGCTACGAGCCCAGCAGCCGAGCTCTCGCCTAGCGACCCGGGAAAACTCCCGAAAAAAAACCATGGACCACTCATTCCCTTGTTTTTGGCTAAACTATTGCAAAAGAGCGACATCTAGTTCATGAGTGTCATTTGTTTCATACCTTTTATGCAGATAATTTGAACTGCAGTTCTTGACAACACTCTGTATTTTCTACTAATTCTTTTTAATCTTGTGAACGTTCATAATAATCAGCATTTAGCTTTGTAAAAGTTTACCTATTTTTTGTAATTTCACTTTTCTTTTGCCGCCACCTGTTCCACAACTTTTTTGAAATTTATTTCACTGACTTTTACACTATGAAACACCAGGAAACCAAGCTACTTTTTGGACATTACGAAACAGGCAAACGACAACAATGGAAATGGTACTGTATTGTCACGTGGTACTTCCCAGAACACTTGACAGAAAATAATATACTTTCTGTTCAGTTTTGTAAAAGGATATTAGAATAAACCTCACACAATATTCGAAATCTACTAGAATGGGAATGCAATAAACAGATGAACCGTAATTTAAAAGCACAAAATATGTAGAATTATTAAAACACAGAAATCAGATAAACCACCTTCTTGAGCTAGATATTTTTACAATATTACGCATTTGTTATAATTTTCAGAATTTTTTTTCAAGCAGAAAATCATTATACCTACTTTTTTTTCTTGTTCCATTTATACCCCGCCTTTAACTACTATGGTCATATCGGCGGCCGTTCTCCTATGGAACATACTGAAGGTGTTAACTCGTTATCTTTGGGTTTTTTTTATCATTACATGACGCACACATTCACACTCTCATTCATACTTCCAGACTCTGGGGAAGATGGGGAATTATCTTGGTCGGAGAAAAATCCCCACCCCCACCGCCGGGAATCGAACCCGGGACCCCTAGCACGGTAGGAAGGTGCTCTACCGACCGAGCTACGGGGCCAGCCTCTACCTACTTTTGTTTTATTCTTGGACATACAAAGAGAACGAAATTCAAAACAAACGAACGGCGATCAGATTTAAAACATTTAACTATCACATTCTGGATTACCCATCTTGCCGTGGTAGCTACAGGGATAAAACCATTCTAGTGAACTTTATCTCCATTAACGTGAACAAAATGTATTTTTAATAATAGTTTCTACGGGAATGAGTAGAGAAAACCGTGTGCTATATTAGTATAGATTGGCAGGTTGCCGATTACAACAGATCGTGTTTGGAGTACTTCAGCTCCTCTGGGGATACCTTGCGGAGGGTAAAATTCAAGTATCCTAGAGCGAACAAAGAGATTTCTTTATGAAATTGGGAATATGCTTGGGGACAGAAGGTATTGTCATCTAAGTGGCTGGGGTAACGTGGGAAAGGTGCACATATCATATTAATATTGAATATGTCTCAAGTGGAGTGTAAATGTGTCTCTATATGAACTCATCCTTCCGGAATTAAGTGACACGGGGTTGACAGTCTGACCACTTGTGTCATAAACCGGAACTAGGGTTCAATATTCATTTGTCGTATAACTCTGCTTCATAAAAATGACAGCTAAATGAATGTCATACGGATTCTTCAGAAAAACCATACGAGTGGATTTCGAATATCTTTCAAAACTAACCCCAAATAAAAAAAGAATAGAATACCATGTGAGGAGCATAACTCAAAAGCGAATGATCGCTTTTATTCCGCACGTCTTACATCAATTTCAACATCTTACGAGGATGCAACACAAGCCTACTTCCTAAAAATAATACGTCATCCAAAGTTAACCCATATCGGCCAATGAATGAAACGATATTCAAATGAGCCCAGGGTCCATAGAACTTAAAGCTACCAGACATTCATCTTTTAGGATAGGGGAAAGCCTCCAACGTTAAGTCATATCGGACGATGAATGAAATGATGTTCAAATGAGTACAGGGTGCATAGAGCTTAGAGTTAACAAACATTCATCTTTCAATATCAGGGAAAACCTCTGACGTTAAGTCATATCAGACGATGAATAAAACGATGCTCAAATGAGCACAGGGAACATAGAGCTTAGAGTTAACAAACATTCATCTTTCAGGATAAGGGAAAATCTCCAACGTTAAGTCATATCGGACGACGAATGAAATGATGTTCAAATGAGTACAGGGTACATACAGCTTAGAGTTACCACACATTCACCTTTCAGGATAGGAGGAAACCTCCAACGTTAAGCCATATCGGACGATGAATGAAATGATGCTCAAATGAGTACAGGGTACATAGAGCTTAGAGTTACCAGATATCCATCTCTCAGGATAAGGAAAAACCTCCAATGTTAAGTCATATTGGACGATGAATGAAGGGATGTCAAAATGAGTACAGGGTACATAGAGCTTAAAGTTACCAGACATTAATCTTTCAGAATAAGGGAAAACCTCCAACGTTAAGTCATATCGCATGATGAATGAAATGATGTTCAAATGAGTACAGGGTACATAGAGCTTGGAGTTATCAGACCTTCATCTTTCAGGATAAGCGAAAACCTCCAACGTTAAGTCATATCGGACGATGAATGAAATGATGTTCAAATGAGCACAGGGTACATAGAGCTTGGGGTTATCAGACATTCATCTTTCAGGATAAGCGAAAACCTCCAACGTTAAGTCATATCGGAGGACGAATGAAATGATGTTCAAATGAGTACAGGGTACATAGAACTTAGAGTTACCGGACATTCATATTTCAGGAGAAGCGAAAACCTCCAACGTTAAGTCTTATCGGACGATGAATTAAATGATGTTCAAATGAGTACAGGGTCCATAGAGCTTAAAGTTACCAGACATTCATCTTTCAGGATAAGGGAAAACCTCCAACGTTAAGTCATACCTGGCGATGAATGAAATGATGCTCAAATGAGTACAGGGTACATAGAACTTAGAGTTACCAGACATTCATCTTTCAGGAGAAGCGAAAACCTCCAACGTTAAGTCTTATCGGACGATGAATTAAATGATGTTCAAATGAGTACAGGGTCCATAGAGCTTAAAGTTACCAGACATTCATCTTTCAGGATAAGGGAAAACCTCCAACGTTAAGTCATATCGGACGATGAATGAAATGATGTTCAAATGAGTACAGGGTACATAGAGCTTAAAGTTACCAGACATTCATCTTTCAGGATAAGAGAAAACCTCCAACGTTAAGCCATATCGGACGATGAATGAAATGATGTTCAAATGAGTACAGGGTACATAGAGCTTAAAGTTACCAGACATTCATCTTTCAGGATAAGGGAAATCCTTATCCAGATAACTCACCCTAATCGAGATTGGTAATGGGTGTGATGTAGACAGACACGCTGCAATCTATGCTACAGAGGTAAGCGATAACCAACCCTGCTTCATCCTAAGCTACCGTTTATTCGAAAATATTACGTTATTTGTAATTATCTGAATCTTAGCTGGACTATTTTGATAAAAGTCTCCCATATATAAGATATTTCCTAAGACACATAAAGTTTATGCCTATGTAGATTGTCTTGAATGTTCAAAAATGGTCTTTGAAGTGCCTTTCATTTACGGGACCTTCGTATAATTGTAAAGGATGCAGAAAATCTTGTTACAGAAAAATTGTGGAACTGCTTGAAATACTGAAGTACCTTTGTTATTCTTTTAAATTTTCTTCAACTGCAATTTGAAAGCCGCCATAGTTCCTAAACACCTGACAGTCGCTTTATGCTAAAGAATTATTCTGATACCTACAGCCAAATCATGAAATGACATGCGGAAACCGTGTAAAATCCCAGGTTAGCCTGGTGGATCGAACCGAAGACCTCTCGAATGCTATTCCTGAGACATACCCTTCGGTTATTTGAAGTACATGGGAGAATACCTAAGCTTTTGTAAGAATATTTTGTAGAAGAGCAATTAGTGAAGTCACGTGAATGTTTTGTGATACTTGAGTGGCAGATGTGTTCCCATAGACTTAAGTACTCTTCTGTTTTATTGGCTGAACACTCCCCTCGCCATTTTGTGTTCACTTGGATATATATCGAGTGCTCTTCAAGCACTGCTCTGTTCAGAAACACTTGAAGGTGATGAGGCCACACATGGGAAAATTATCTCATACAAACACTACAGATATCTTAAGTTCACAGCCTTTGACACTGTAAACAAATTGTTCTTTAACACCGATACATTTTTGTCTGTGATAGCAATCTTTCTAAGACACTTCAGCTGTCTATAGCATTCCATTGTTTCATCTGATGACAAAAGACTGTCATTCTTTACATTTTAGAAACAAAAAGCAATCACGCTATGCCAGTACTCGACAAAGGTAACAACGAACCAGTAACTGACCTACTAGTCGACTTCTGTGATGAAAGTAATAATTGGTGCAGAAAATGGAGAGACCTGATGAACCATTTACGAGTGTGGTCTGAAAACTTTCCGACCTAATACAGATACAAGACATTTTTCAGATTTTTCTTTTTCAACATAGTCTCGTAGCTACAAATTTCCCCCAGCGATGCTCCCATCTCTGTAACACGTCCAAATAGTACTCGGCGTTTTTCTCTGTAAAATAATTGTTCACGACGGTGATTGCCTCTTCATTTGACGAAAATCTCTGTCCTCCGAGCGCCATTTTCGGATGAGGGAACAAAAGTAAGTCGCTTGGGGCTTGATCTGGTGAGTCAAGCAGCTCAAACCGTAATTCGTAGATTTTCTCCATTGCAACTGCTGAGGTGTGAGACGGTGATTTGTCTTGAAGAAACAGGATTTACTTTTTCTGCAAATGTGACCATTTTTCCGCAAGTTCTGCCTTAAGTTTGTCAATGCCTGTAATGATTTTTTCTCTTTTTTGTTCTTTTTGGAGATAATCGATTAAAATAACACCATGACTATCCCAAAAACAGTCACCATCACTTTCCCAGCCGAAAAAAGAAACAGCTTTTGCTTTTTTTTTTCTTTTTTTTTTTTTTTGGAGCCTGTTCCTCCTTTGCAGTCCACTGTTTGGAGTGCATTTTTGTTTCGAGCGTATAATGGTGTATCCAAGTTTCATCTACAATAATTAATAGGCGCCAAAACTCGGATTTATTGCACCTAAACTGCGCCAACAGAGCTTTGGAAATGTTCATTCGAACACGTTTTTGGTCTAACGTGAGCAAACGCGGCATACATCGGGAGGACAGCTTTCTCGTGTCCAAATGTTGATTTAATATGTGGCAGACACGTTCTTTTGACATGTTCATAGCCTTTGCTATCTCTCTCACTTTAATTCGGCGGTCGTCTAGCACCATTTGGTGCACTTTGGTGATGTTTTCGTCGGTAGTTGTAGCTTTGGGATGTCTCGAACGTTCATCGTCTCTCAACCTCTTACGGCCACGTTTAAATTCAGTTGCCTAAAATTTCACTGTGGTAAATGATGGTACAGAGTGCCCATACAAAGAATCTAAATCATCTTTGATTTGCGTAGGCGTATTGCCTTTCAAAAACAAATATTTAATGAGAGCTGACATATTTTGTCCATTTTCATAAAAATGCTCACATCAACTCACTCAAACGACTGTTGCACAACAACTGAGATGTATATAGTGTAATGCAATCTCCCAATTGTGTATTATATTCTTACAAAGCTGCAGGTGTGACCTATTATTGGTTCAAAGGTTATGACCTATTGAAATGGTTCAGGTTTATATGGATAGCACTGTAAAAAGCGTTTTGTGCTTATGAGGAGGGATGAGATAACATTATACGGGGAGGGTCGTATCTGAGGAGAGACGATGGGACAGGATAGGGTTTGCAGATCCCATAGAGGGTCGAGGATTTGAAGATCGTCGCCTATGCTGAGGATGAGGAGCTACAGAGAGCAAATTTCTTGTCGAAAATCATCCTGACATATGAGTGTGAAGTGAGGTAAAGTTTGTCTAGTCAACGCGAGTGCAGTTCTCTCACAAAGGAAACGCACCCTACCGCCCACTAATGACCGTCATAAATCTATCTCCACACTTCAGAATGGAACACTGTCGTTGAGGACCAATAGCAACCCTGATTTTCTGGAAATGACAGTCGCATGTTTACTCCACGTGGAGTCTCAGTTGCCAAAGTTCCAACTTCCAGTTGATCTGTTTCATTACGTGCAGAAATTCGTTGTGTGTCACGATGTGGAGATCGTGGGAGGGAAATTCAGTGGTAAATGCAAATGAAGTAGTAGATAACTTTCAGTCAAGTGAAAATAATCAAAGTGAAGACAATAGTGTGAATAATTGGGCCGAGTTATATTACTGGAAAAGCCTTAAAAAAGGTTATAACGGGAACTCTTTCTAAGCAAATTCAAGCGCTTGTTCTGAACACATAAATATGTGCTGAAAAATAATTTTGGTAAGAGATCATGCAATGAACCTGATAAATTCTGGGTTTTCACAGAAATACAGTAAGAAAAATTGTAACGAAAGGAATACCAAGGACTCCGATTAAGTGTGGAAACAAAAGGAAACGTTTTTCTAAAGTTTCGATAATTTCACGTGCGATTTAATTCGCAGAGAAATTTATAGATTCTATGCAAAAGGGAGAGCACCCACCTTAGATGAATTGGTTGCACATTTGCAAGAAATTTGTAATTTTCCTTATGGGCACTGCACTTTGCGCGGTCTCCTAAAGGAGCTGGGTTTCAAATACCGCACTTTGATTAAGATAAGGGTTATTATGGAATCCAGTAGAAGTGTAGCTTAGTGATTTATACTTCAAAATTAAGGAAGTTTTGCTGTAATGGACATAAGATGATTTATTTAGACTAAACCTCGTACGATACTCATGACGTATCGAGAAAAGTGTAACCTTGCAGAAAGTACTGGGAGAAGGAGGGTCTGTGTTGTAAAACGATTATAAGATTTCGTGAAAGATGCGGCCGACCTGCACACGCTTAATTACAGAGACTTTAACAGGAGAAGAGGTGATCGAGCAAGGGTTACAGACGCTATCTCGTGAGCCAACCCGTTCTGGCTTTTTTTTTTTTTAATTTACGTGCAACATTACTAGACATACTTTCAGGTTAAGGAAAACCCCGGAAAGAAACCCTGTTCAGATAAGTCATCCTGATCAAGATTCGAACTCTAAACCTCTTGAATGAGAGGCAGATACATTACCATCTACGTCACAGAGGATAAAGAAGCTGACATTTGTAGGAGTACTACATCATTAGAAGAAGAATTTAGTAAAAATAGTTTGTAGAAGAGAGAAGTGTGAGTGGCTACTGTGGAGTTGTTCGGTTTTTGTCCGGTAGAGGTGTGATGTGTTTATTAATGTTCCGTGGCAGGATCTCTAATTGAAACACAGAAATTAAACGTATGTCAGCAATTTATCATACATCAGCTGTTTTGTATGGTAGGCTTGCAAGGTCAGGGGAAGGGGCGACACGGCGACGTGGAGGGGAGAGCTGTGTGGCCTGCCCGCGACTGACCACGCCCTCCTCTCTCTCATTGGTGCAACACTTAACCTAGCCCCATGCTACACGCTGCCAGCTACTTATGCAGCAATAAAGTTGTAGATGGGGTCGTTACCCCAGACTGCCATTAACAACTCAAAATAAACAAAAACTATCGATACCTCCATGTGTGTCGGTACAAAAGTACTTCAATACTTTCTCGATACTATCGAAGTTGTAAGTTGTTTTGTAATATTGAACTTCTTACGTTATACTTAAGGGTATGTATGACTGAACTTTTCAAATTCTGAACTAATAATGCTAGCTTTTTCAAATTTACACCATAGGTGCAGTATAATGTAAACAAGTTACAACCTAAATTTAAACCATTTTTCTCCAGCAGTTTAGAAATTATGATAAATTTTGCATGTTTTTTGTTACGTCATTAAAAAAGTCCCTTGCGAGAAAATATTTTGAATTTTAAACTAATATTTTAACCCTATGTTCATAATACACATACTTTTTGAAATTGCTCTGGGTTTTTCTGTGTCTTCTTTAGTTTAGGTCACAAAAATTTTTTAATTTGCAAATATTCTTTTTTTGTTTAAAAAACTGTAAGTTTTGTGTTTGAAAATTAAAAATATATGCTTATATACATTTCACAATAAAACCTAGGACAAATTCCATTCCTCACGATATTCTGAACCTGTGTAGGAAATTTCATGAATGTAGTACAAAAACTGCATCGCAAGGAGCATTTTACAGGAAGAAAAATGCTGAAAATATGAACATTGAGAAAACAGCGATTAAAGATTTGATTGCATAACTCACATTAAAATCCACCAGGCTGATAGGTTGGATCCTCAGATTTCTTTTTCCTCTCCTCTGTTGCTGCTTTTTCCACCTTTTTCTTCTTTAGATGTTGCTTTTCTTCTGCACAACTTCGCTTCTTGCTTTGCAGGATACGAGTCTGATCTCGCTGCACTGAAGTTTTCCTTGCTGAGTCTACTACACTTTCACCTCTGATATTTTGCTGCAGCTCCAATGACTTAAGACTACCCATGTTAAACTCACTGATGCTTTTAATAACAGCAAGATCCAATTTTTGTTTTGATATGAAAACTTCCTTTGGGCACTTATTCCATATGACATGATGCAAAGATTTATTGGCAATCTGTGTTTTTCCTGTTTTGCACCTCTCTAGTAATGTTGTAGAAGCCAGCCTCTGATATATTGGCAACATTTTAGGAACTATTTTGTCTGAAAGCCTTATTTTTCTTTTCTTGAATTGAAAATTTAAGAACGGAAAACAGACAAAGAATGTGGATGTAGGCAAAAGAGGGCGTGACTCTGACAGAGTTTAAAGGCCACCGACATTTAAATAAGCATTTAAAAATGGCGTCCGGAGGCAAATTATGCATTATTCACATTCGGGAATGTCTAAATTATTTTATAGAATTAAAATAAAAAAGTCGTTATTTTCACGATTTTCATGAAATTTCAGTCATACATACCCTTAAGCAAGGAAAGGGGCTGAGGCTTTAGGTTATTGCCTCGCAAGTGTCCCAAAGAATTACAGAGCTTCAGTTATTTATAAACCTTAACTGTGAGTCAATTACTCTAACCTCAATAGATTCCTGTATCTAAATGAAGACATACAAAACAATAGGGGAAGTTCTCATGTAAGTAATTGGCGAAGTTGGAAGCGTATCGGGAAATATGCGTACACAACCTAGTTTAATCCTGCTGTAAACATCTAGGTGGGAAGAGATATAGAGACAGAGATATTGGGACAGAAAGCAGTTAAGCTGTTGATTGGTTTAGCGATTTCTTTTATTTGCATGTGTACGATAAACCCCTCCTTTAAGTACAGTACTGTAAGTAGTTTTCTCTGTGCGAGCTAATTTCGGAGAGAGAAGTATGCAACTGTTTCGATTATTATAAAAGTAATAGCCCCACATTTTATCTTTCTGCTTCACATATCATATAGATGTGTTCTGTATACTATATACAGATTAGACAGAAGACAGACGAAATTATACACACTATTAACTTATTATGTTAAATTAAGCTGTATTTTATGTAACAATTACTAAAGGGTACTGCTATTATATCCTATACGAGGCAGCTCTCTCACAACGAGGTCTGTATCGAGTTGAATGCTGATTAAGATGTTATTGTTTATAGTATGGAGTTGCTTCTGATATTTAACATGTATTTCCTGTACATAAGCCCAAGAACACTTATGTACAGTGCGATTTTTAAAACAAGATACGTGGAGGTCATCAGGCAAGGGACGGGAAGGGCAAGAAGAGAAGGTCGTTGCTATGGTAACGTAAACAAAGGCTACCAGATTTTTTTTTTTTTTTTTTTTTTTTTTTTTTTTTTTGTAATTTACGTACTCCAACGTTAAGTCATATCGCACGATGAATGGAATGGGTGAAATGATGCTCAAATGAGCCCAGGGTCCATAGAGCTTAGAGTTACCCGGCATTCGTCTTTTAGGATAAGGGAAAACCCCGGAAAACCCTTATCCAGGTAACTCACCCTGACCGAGATTCGAACTCCAGACCTCTCGAACGTGAGTCAGACACGCTACCAAGGCGGGCGGCTGCCAGATTAGATACACTGGTGAATCACATACTCATCAGCTCAGTTATCGCTAGTTGTATCCGGGAAACAGAGTTTGCCTATTTGCGTAGTGTGTTGTTAGGCTACTTTGTTAAAACAATTAAAATATTTTTTTGTGGAAGCAAGACGTAGTGGCGGTAGGATTAGAGGTAGACCGAGGAATCATGGCCCAAGATAAAGATCATCTTACGGTCGGGTTGTTACATTGCACAGCCAAGCTAGAGAATTCGTCTGTTCTCGTAGAGAATTCTTCCAACAGGAAGCAAGACGTAGTGGTGGTAGGATTAGAGGTGGACCGAGGAATCATGGCCCAAGGCAAAGATCAACTTATGGTCGGGTTGTTACATTACATAACCAAGCTAGAGAATTTGTCTGTTCTCTTAGAGAATTCTTACAACAGGAAGCAAGACGCAGTGGCGGTAGGATTAGAGGTGGACCGAGGAATCATGGCCCAAGACAAAGATCAGCTTACGGTCGGGTTGTTACATTGCATAGCCAAGCTAGAGAATTTGTCTGTTCTCTTAGAGAATTCTTCCAACAGGAAGCAAGACGTAGTGGTGGTAGGATTAGAGATAGACCGAGGAATCATGGCCCAAGACAAGGATCAGATTACGGTCGGGTTGTTACATTACATAGCCAAGCTAGAGAATTTGTCTGTTCTCTTAGAGAATTCTTCCAACAGGAAGCAAGACGTGGTGGTTGTAGGATTAGAGGTGGACCGAGGAATCATGGCCCAAGGCAAAGATCAGCTTACGGTCGGGTTGTTACATTACATAGTCAAGCTAGAGAATTTGTCTGTTCTCTTAGAGAATTCTTCCAACAGGAAGCAAGACGTAATTGCGGTATTATTAGAGGTGGACCGAGCAATCATGGCCCAAAACAAAGATCAGCTTACGGTCGGACTGTTACATTACATAGACAAGCTAGAGAATTTGTCTGTTCTCTTAGAGAATTCTTCCAACAGGAAGCAAGACGTAGTGGTTGTAGGATTAGAGGTGGACCGAGGAATCATGGCCCAAGACAAAGATCAGCTTACGGTCGGGTTGTTACATTACATAGTCAAGCTAGAGAATTTGTCTGTTCTCTTAGAGAATTCTTCCAACAGGTAGCAAGACGTAGTGGCGGTAGAATTAGAGGTGGACCGAGGAATCATGGCCCAAGACAAAGATCAGCTTACGGTCGGGCTGTTACATTGCATAGCCAAGCTAGAGATTTTGTCTGTTCTCTTAGAGAATTCTTCCAACAGGAAGCAAGACGTAGTGGCGGTAGGATTAGAGGTGGACCGAGGAATCATGGCCCAAGACAAAGATCAGCTTACGGTCGGGTTGTTACATTGCATAGTCAAGCTAGAGAATTTGTCTGTTCTCTTAGAGAATTCTTCCAACAGGAAGCAAGACGTAGTGGTGGTGGGATTAGAGGTGGACTGAGGAATCATGGCCCAAGACAAAGATCAGCTTACGGTCGGGCTGTTACATTACATAGCCAAGCTAGAGAATTTGTCTGTTCTCTTAGAGAATTCTTCCAACAGGAAGCAAGACGTAGTGGTGGTAGGATTAGAGGTGGACCGAGTAATCATGGCCCAAGACAAAGATCAGCTTACGGTGGGGTTGTTACATTGCACAGCCAAGCTAGAGAATTTGTCTGTTCTCTTAGAGAATTCTTCCAACAGGAAGCAAGACGTAGTGGCGGTAGGATTAGAGGTAGACCGAGGCAAAGATCAGCTTACGGTCGGGTTGTTACATTACATAGCCAAGCTAGAGAATTTGTCTCTTCTCTTAGAGAATTCTTCCAACAGGAAGCAAGACGTAGTGGCGGTAGAATTAGAGGTGGACCGAGCAATCATGGCCCAAGACAAAGATCAGCTTACGGTCGGGTTGTTACATTGCACAGCCAAGCTAGAGAATTTGTCTGTTCTCTTAGAGAATTCTTCCAACAGAAAGCAAGACGTAGTGGTGGTAGGATTAGAGGTGGACCGAGCAATCATGGCCCAAGACAAAGATCAGCTTACGGTCGGGTTGTTACATTGCATAGTCAAGCTAGACAATTTGTCTGTTCTCTTAGAGAATTCTTCCAACAGGAAGCAAGACGTAGTGGCGGTAGAATTAGAGGTGGACCGAGGAATCATGGCCCAAGACAAAGATCAGCTTACGGTCGGGCTGTTACATTGCATAGCCAAGCTAGAGATTTTGTCTGTTCTCTTAGAGAATTCTTCCAACAGGAAGCAAGACGTAGTGGCGGTAGGATTAGAGGTGGACCGAGGAATCATGGCCCAAGACAAAGATCAGCTTACGGTGGGGTTGTTACATTGCACAGCCAAGCTAGAGAATTTGTCTGTTCTCTTAGAGAATTCTTCCAACAGGAAGCAAGACGTAGTGGTGGTAGGATTAGAGGTGGACCGAGTAATCATGGCCCAAGACAAAGATCAGCTTACGGTGGGGTTGTTACATTGCACAGCCAAGCTAGAGAATTTGTCTGTTCTCTTAGAGAATTCTTCCAACAGGAAGCAAGACGTAGTGGTGGTAGGATTAGAGGTGGACCGAGTAATCATGGCCCAAGACAAAGATCAGCTTACGGTGGGGTTGTTACATTGCACAGCCAAGCTAGAGAATTTGTCTGTTCTCTTAGAGAATTCTTCCAACAGGAAGTAAGACGTAGTGGCGGTAGGATTAGAGGTGGACCGAGGAATCATGGCCCAAGACAAAGATCAGCTTACGGTGGGGTTGTTACATTGCACAGCCGAGCTAGAGAATTTGTCTGTTCTCTTAGAGAATTCTTCCAACAGGAAGCAAGACGTAGTGGCGGTAGAATTAGAGGTGGACCGAGTAATCATAGCCCAAGACAAAGATCAGCTTACGGTCGGGCTGTTACATTGCATAGTCAAGCTAGAGAATTTGTCTGTTCTCTTAGAGAATTCTTCCAACAGGAAGACGAGAGTTTGCACCTTATCAATGAACAGCTTATTCCTTTTATCCAAAAGCGACAGTCACATGTCTGTAGATATTAATATGCTTGCACGTAAAAGAATTCCTGTAGGTTAAAATTCCGGCATATCGGCGACGTTGATATGAACATGTCAATTAACAAAGTCGTTAATAATAGTATATTGCGATATTAATGTATACGGAACCAGGAAAGGTTTGAAAAAACCGAGGTACTTGGACCGAGTTTTCTCAATTCTCGAGATTCCGTTATGTGCTTACCACACGTGTACTACACATTATTTTTTGCACTATGTGTATTTATATCAGTCTGAATTTTATTAGTTAAGATATTAGCTGAAATATTAATAAATATAAATGAAGATAAATGTTAGATTTTAGAACTTACATCGCGTATATGTGTATCTATGGAGAAATACTTACCGCAGTTGTGCGGGAATGTCAACTTACGATGTATAGCAACAATAATGTTAAGTATGGAATATTAGTTACAATTATTTGCAAACAATTATTTAAAAGAACTCACACATGTGAAGGCCCTACAACGCAGTGAATGTGTGAACAACTTATTTCTGTTTTTAAAGTAGGCTAATACAGATTAACTGTGCATGTTTTTGTTGATGTGAGGTAGCTGAACCCTTGTTTATGTTTCGAGTGTTGAGAGGATAAAGAAAGGCGATCTGCTGGGCAACATTACACTACCCACGTGGAGAAACATATGACCTTCACGTATCTTCTTTTAAAAATCAGACTGTATATGCAATTTAAAATCAGTAAGTTTTTCATCATGGAGCAGACCGGTACTTCAGCCGAAATATAAAACACAATCGAGGCAAACCTTTAAAAAGTGGCGAGAGGCGAATGGTCGCTTATTGTTTCGCTGTGCTTAAAGAAAGAAACCCGGAATCGTCTATAAAATCATTGAGAAAGAAACAGATGATCTCCTTGGTGTTTCCTCAAGTAGTGTACATAGTGTTAGAATGGGACAACAAGCACCCGGAACTCTAAGAATACCGGGAAACAGCGCGTGGAGGAATACAACGATTTTACAAGTACTATACGCAGTAAAGTTCATTATTATTTTTTCAGAAATGAACCAACTCATAGATTTAATGTGTAACCCAGCTTTATTTATTTATTGTCTAGAGGTTAGCCCTACTAGTGTTGCAAAATTTATGTACATACCTGTAGCGTCTAACACGTGGCGAGTTGAGTCAGCTCCGCCTTGTTGTTTACAGCAGCAGATAGAGTATATTAAATAGTTGGTATTACTCAACATAGAATTAAAAACAAAAGAAAGTTACATGTTATTCCAAGAAGTATGCATAGATGGCCATGATGTAGAACTTTAACAAACAGAAGACAGACGTTAAAAAGTGACAGTCGGTCCTGTATTACATTCGTTTGTTCTTTATCAAATATTTCAGATGTTTATTCAAGGAAATGTGTGCAAACATCTAAATAACCTTATTTAATTCTTTATACATCCTTTGACAAAAACTATTAGCAGACTCTGCAAGCTTTTCTAAGTCCACGTTGTTTCCACGGCCGGTTTAGCTTCATTCTACTTAACCTTCTCATAACTGAGTCTGAGTTACTAAACGGTTATTGATAGCCGAGTGGTTATAGACAAATATGTAGGTGCTAGACCTACAAAAGTTGAATCTCAAACATTTTGATACATTTTTATTGTAGAAATACATGTACATTGTAATATAACTTCCAATTGCTAAGGTTTACTTGATTTTATGGCATTTATGCTTATACATAAAAACTGAAACACTCTAGTCTGTCTTTAAACTCATATAATGTTTTATTCTTATATGTAGAATCATATAAAAATGGAAGTTAACTTAGAATCGGGTGCGTCTGCTTCTATTACTGCCCCCATTCTGTGGGGCATGGATGAAAACAAATGACTAGTGACATTTTCACGAGAGAATACTTTGTATTATATGTAAGCAACATATATAGCCCAAGTGTTTACACAACAAATATTAAAGCAATTTTCTAATAACATTGCATTTATTTTGAAAAGACAAGAATATCTTATTTTCATTTTTATAAATGAAGATATTTAAAATATTTAACTTCTGTAAGAAAAACATAAGGCATTTTTATTATCAAGGCTACACTGAAAATTTCTACTTCTATAATAGGAAATAAACCTATCATTGTGAAAATTAGAGTACTATTTTAAATTTGCATGCAAATTTTCATGTTGCTACACCAAATAGTTCATTAATTATAAATTATTCCTTCTGAAAATTTTGTAAAAATTACTTCCTAATGTTCTATACTTCAAAAAAATTGAGCATTTAAGATGAATTTTTGTTTTTGGCTAGTACAGAGCAATTTTAAGAGACCCACAATCTTATTTTTTTTAATATCCTTGTAGCGTTTGTTCTAAAGTATTTTCCATGTGTTACCTCTCAAAATTTTGAAAATATTAACTTTTTAATACATTAACACCATATAATTTACAAAACATGAGCTTTAACAAAACAAAAACAAAAAAAGGGAATGTGAAGATTCCTTTTTACATATTATGGATCTATCCTATAAGTTTCACAAAGTTAAAAGAAACTTTGACGTGTGAGGCGTTTTGTATACTGAAAAGTGTTAGGAAAAAGTTTCTCGGAAAATTAATTTTAAAGTAGGTAATGATTGTAACTTTTAACGATTGTTAAAGGTCTCATTAAATTGTCACGTGATGACCTAAAATGGTGCAAATGATAAAAACAGCATGTCATCTATTACCTACCAAAAATGACAAAAAAAAAAAGAAAATTCCGTTATTTTCAAAATTTTCTGTGAACTTTCAGTGTAGCCTTGCCTTAAAAAGAAACGTTGTACATGAGGAATTCGAACCCATGTTCGTCTATTTACGAGACACATGCATTTGACTGCTGATCTACCAAACTGTAAAGCAACTCCCTGTCTATTAAATAGCTTTGAAATGAATCCAGAAAGGTATTAAAGAGTATATTGTGAACGCGTCATTGAATACTTCCGATCTTTTGCGAATTGAATTTCGTTTCTGGTACCTCTCCCCCCCCCCCTAAAACTGTATATACGAAGGCTGTTCAATAAAGAATGATCACAAATTGTTTTGACAGCGTACCTTTACTCATGCTCATAATTTTGATTGTCCTTCTCAAAATAGTCTCCCCTGAATACAATGTACTTGTCCCAGCGTTTCTGCCAATCTTCAAAGACCATTTTTGAGAGATCCTTCAAAATCGTCTCCGCAGCCTTCACCACTGCTTCTGATGATGGATAATGCCTCACACGAGGGCGTTTCTTCAAGTTAGGGAATAGAAAAAAGTCACATGGGGATAAATGCGGACTATAGGGAGGGTGAGGGATGCACTTCATGTTGACTTTTGCAAGATATTCAGCAACAACATTGGCAATATGCGGCCGCGGATTATCGTGGTGCGGTATCCAGCCTGCTTCATGGAAATGTGGTCTTTTGCACCTGATATGGACTTGCAATGTCTTCAGGACATCCCTGTAGTATTGTCCAGGTACTGATGTGTGTGCAGGTACAACATGCTGATGAACCATTCCTTGAATGTCAAAGAATGGGATGACCATAAGTTTCCCAGCGGAAGCAACCACTTTTGCTTTTTTGGGGGTTGGTGATGAAGGAGATTTCCACACTGAGCTTTGCTGTTTGCTCTCAGAATCAAAATCAGCAGTGATTACGTTTGAAAGAAACTCCGGATCTTCCTCTAATATCAACTTAGCTGCATGCAGATCTGTTCTTTTGTTCGGGCATCAACAGTCTTAGAACCCATCGCGTACAGACGCGTCTCATATGTAATGTTTCTGTTACCAACGTGTGGGTGGCACCCAGTGAAATGTTCAATATTTCAGAAAATGATCTTAAGATAATTCGTCGATCCTCTCTCACAATGGCAGCAGCAGTGTTGATGTTTTCTTCCGTAAAAACAGTAACTGGAGCACCGGGCCCACCTTCCTTTGAAATTGATTGTCTCCCCTCTTTAAACATTTTAAACGACCTTCGAGCTGTGCTGTAGGGAAGAACAGACTCTCCATAGGCCTTCTGTAACATTGTATAGGCCTCAGCTGAAGATTTCTTGAGACGAAAGCAGAATTTCAAAGCCGCATATTGTTCCTCGCGTGATACCTCTATTGCAGCGGTAGGCGATACTGAACATGTCTGAACTTGCTTGGTTCTCACAGGCGAGAACCAGGATTACCAACAATGAAACTACTACGGCGTGTTTGTTTCACATTAAGCTAACAGAATATGAATTTTAGTGCAAAAAATTATGACAGTAAAAAATTATAATCATTCTTCATTGAACAGCCCTCGTACTTATTGAAGTTTCTGTATAGGAAAACCTTTTAATTAGTCTCATGTAACAGAATTTTGTTTTAATTGTTGTGTATTTAAAAAATGAGGGACCTAAAAGAAATTTAATGGAGTTTTGATGTCAGGTATGTTTAAGGATATACAAATTAACATGTTTCTAGTTTGTGGTGGGTATCTTCGTGTCACATAGTGACTTTGGGACCTCAAAACTTGCATTTCATATGAAATATAGATAGGCGTTGAGCTTTTAGGTGCTAAAAAGTAGATTTTCTGTCTGGTGTAGTAGCTGGTATAGAAAGCGGTGAGGACTGACCGCCACTGACATCAGCTATCTTAATGTCGGATCACGCCGGAGATATGGACCATATAGTCGGTAATGAAGAGAACTTCATTATCCTCAGCGGCTACTTCACTCTGACGTAACACTTTAAAAATCTCGCATCTTCATCAAACTGGACAAGATAGTTAAATTAGCGAAAACACAGCTCCGTGTTTTGTACACTCGTCCATCATTACACAGCCGCTGTAAGAACTGGACTAACGTGATTCTTAAAAGCAACTGCATGCTCTTTGTATGGCCACAGCCGAAAAGGAGTAGGTCATTAGCATTTGTAAATTAAAATCAATAACAAAGAATAACTCGGAAACACTATATGCTTCAAAAGGACCCATAGGTATTTGTGTAAGTATATTGTCTTCAACGACCCTAGTCTACATTTTACATAGAGAATTTTTGGAAGGTTTTTATTTTCTCAAAAACGCCTGTAATCATTGTGATTAAATTGCAACAATATTTAAGATATCTTATAAACCTTATTATTGGTTTATTTTTAGCCTTGGAAACCCTGAATGTTGTAGAATGCCAGCTAACGTTTCCAATGGAAGCTTTGACATTCTTGACCACAATCAACTTCTGATATATTGTCAAAGGAGCGTCATTTGTTTTGCTTACATGAATTTGAAAATTTTATCTCAACAAAAACATAGAATTAACTCGTTAAAATTTTCATGCAGTGAAGTATTACGGCTTTCAAAGTGGATTACCTAGACAAGAGAGCATCGATCAAGTAACCTCTACATTTCAAATAAGTACAGGGTACATAGAGCTCAGAGTTACCATACATTCATCTTTCTGGATAAAGGAAAACCTCCAACGTGAACTGATACCGGACGATGAATGAAATGATGTTAAATGAGTACAAGGTACATAGAGCTTAGAGTTACCAGACTTTCGTCTTTTAGGATAAGAGAAAACCTCCAACGATAAGTCATATCCCACGATGAATGAAATGTTTTTCAAATGAGTACCGGTTATATAGAGCTTAGAGTTACCGGACATTCATCTTCCAGGATAAGAGAAAACCTCCAACGTTAAGCCATATCGGACGATGAATGAAATGATGTTCAAATGAGTACAGGGTACATAGAGCTTAGAGTTACCAGACATTCATCTTTCAGGATAAGAGAAAACCTCCAACGTTAAGTCATATCGGACGATGAATGAAATGATGTTCAAATGAGTACAGGGTACATAGAGCTTAGAGTTACCAGACATTCATCTTTCAGGATAAGAGAAAACCTCCAACGTTAAGTCATATTGGACGATGAATGAAATGATGTTCAAATGAGTACAGGGTACATAGAGCTTAGAGTTACCAGACATTCATCTTTCAGGGTAAGAGAAAACCTCCAACGTTTAGACATATCGGACGATGAATGAAATGATGTTCAAATGAGTACAGGGTACATACAGCTTAGAGTTACCGGACATTCATCTTTCAGGATAAGAGAAAACTTCCAGCGTTAAGTCATATCGGACGATGAATGAAATTTTGTTCAAATGAGTACAGGGTACATACAGCTTAGAGTTACCGGACATTCATCTTTCAGGATAAGAGAAAACCTCCAACTTTAAGTCATATCGGACGAAGAATGAAATGATGTTCAAATAAGTACAGGGTACATAGAGCTTGGAGATATCAGACATTCCTCTTTCAGGATAAGGGAAAACCTCCAACATTGTCATATCTTACGATGAATGAAATGATGTTCAAATGAGTACAGGATACATAGAGCTTAGAGTTACCAGACATTCATCTTTCAGGATAAGAGAAAACTTCCAGCGTTAAGTCATATCGGACGATGAATGAAATGATGTTCAAATGAGTACAGGGTACATAGAGCTTAGAACTACCAGACATTCATATTTCAGGATAAGGGAAAACCTACAACGTTAAGACATATCGGACGATGAGTGAAAAGATGTTCAAATGAGTACAGGGTACATAGAGCTTAGAGTTACCTTTCATCTTTCAGGATAAGGGAAAACCTCCAACGTTAGGTCATATCGGACGATGAATGAAATGATGTTCAAATAAGTACAGGGTACATAGAGTTAAAGGTACCAGATATTTTTCAGGATTTGGGAAAATCCCGGAGAAATACACAGAGATTAGAATGGATTAGAACGGGGACCAAGATAGGAACTCTACAGCGGTATGGGCACTTCTTGTATTAATAAATGCAAATATTTAATTACTTTTGGTGTTCTAATTCGTGGTCCTGTAGTTTTCCATGATCTTGCAGTGGTAAACTAATTTCTAATTTTCAGCATTTTCAAATTTTAATTGTTATAGTTTTCATTTCTTAAATGCTTATGCTAGCAACAGACTGGTCAGTGTTAAACTGCCAGGAAGTTTGAATGTATCGTAGCTGCCAGGGAGATGTCAAGGATATCGAGAGGTGTTTCTACGTTATTTGAAATACCCAGAGCTGCACAAACTTATAACAGCAAACCGAACGAAATAGGGAAAGGTGTTTGAAATAATTAAGGTAATGATAAAATGTGTGGTTGTCGTGTGGAGGTTGGCAGTATGTGGGATATGTCAACAGTGTTGCTAAAGGCAGGTGTGGCATGTCCCTAGCTGGTCCATGTGTTCAGCCGAATGAGGGGGGGATATTACACACATTATGGTGAAAGGAAACATTTCCTTTTGGTATATCACATACCTAACGCAGGATTTCTTCACATAACTTTTTCTACCTACTATTACAGAACCTTTGTACTCTTCGATCTAAGGCCATATAGAAGGGAAACATCCATAATTTCCTTTTGTTCAGTGCCTTGCAATGTAAAATAATAACAATTTGAATGAAATGCATTTCCTTCAGTACGCCTGTGTAGCGTGTCTGCTTCATGTTCTGAGTTCCAATCTTGGCCAGAGTAAGTTTTTTAGATAAGATTCTGTTTTGGGAGAGAGGGACGGGATTCCCTTATAGTAAAAGATGAATTTCTGATTGCCCAGGACTCGTTGAAGTGGAGCCGGTATAGCCTGTCCCACTAATATTAAAATGAGAGTTTTCTGGTGCGCTTAGCTCAAAGACCAAAACTTTTACTTGCTATTTTACAATTCGTTTAAGACAATAGACCTTATTGTTTAGTTTTAATAAAGCATTTGTGATTTTTTTAAATAGATCTGTTGAATTTACTTCTAAAAATATTCAATTTTTTTAAATTCAATTTTTCACATATCTTTCTACAAATACCTTTAAAAACAGTTTAAGTATTGCTTTAATTCCAGAAAAAAATGTAGCTGAAGTAATTTTATAGATGAGCGCACCCAAAGTTTAAAAAAAAAAACATAAAACAGAGAAAAACAGCATTAAAGGAAATTAATTGCTCTTTCACACTGCCCGTGTGTAGGCTAAGGTATGGAAACATAGAGTCATACTGAAAAATTCAGTGCCATAGCTGGGACCTGAACCACGGAACTTCTGGTTGCCGTCCAGCCGCACTAATCTCCAAGCTACCATGGCCAACGTGCCGACATGACATTAAATTCTCCAACTGACTCGCGTTTTTCCCGATAAACCACTTATATGTTCCCATAAACACATGAGACAGCTACCTTAAGGGTATGTATGACTGAAATTTTCAAATTCTGAACTAATAATGCTAGCTTTTTCAAATTTACACCATAGGTGTAGTATATTGTAAACATCTTACAACCTAAATTTAAACAATTTTTCTCCAGCAGTTTAGAAATTATGATAAATTTTGTATGTTTTTTGTTACTTCACTAAAATAGTCCCTTGCGACAAAATATTTTGAATTTTGGTCTGATATTTTAACCCTATGTTCATAATACACATACTTTTTGAAATTGCTCTGGTTTTTTTTGTGTCTCCTTTAGTTTAGGTCACAAATTTTTTTTTAATTCACAAATATCCTTTTTTTGTCTAAAAAACTGTAAGTTTTGTGTTTGAAAATTAAAAATATATGCTTATATACATTTCACAATAAAACCTAGGGCAATTTGCATTCCTCATGATATTCTGAACCTGTGTAGGAAATTTCATGAATGTAGTACAAAAACTGCAACGCAAGGAGCATTTTGCAGGAAGAAAAATGCTGAAAATATGAACATTGAGAAAACAGCGATTAAAGATTTGATTGCATAACTCACATTAAATTCCACCAGGCTGATAGGTTGGACCCTCAGATTTCTTTTTCCTCTCCTCTGTTGCTGCTTTTTCCACCTTTTTCTTCTTTAGATGTTGCTTTTCTTCTGCACAACTTCTCTTCTTGCTTTGCAGGATACGAGTCTGATCTCGCTGCACTGAACTTTTCCTTGCTGAGTCTACTACACTTTCACCTCTGATATTTTGCTGCAGCTCCAATGACTTAAGACTACCCATGTTAAACCCACTGATGCTTTTAATAACAGCAAGATCCAATTTTTGTTTTGATATGAAAACTTCCTTTGGGCACTAATTCCATATTACATGATGCAAAGATTCATTGGCATACTGTGTTTTTCCTGTTTTGCACCTCTCTAGTAATGTTGTAGAAGCCAGCCTCTGATATATTGGCAACATTTTAGGAACTATTTTGTCTGAAAGCTTTATTTTTCTTTTCTTGAATTGAAAATTTAAGAACGGAAAACAGACAAAGAATGTGGATGTAGGCAAAAGAGGGCGTGACTCTGACAGAGTTTAAAGGCCACCGACATTTAAATAAGCATTTAAAAATGACGTTCGGAGGCAAATTATGCATTTTTCACATTCGGGAATGTCTAAATTATTTTACAGAATTAAAATAAAAAAAGTCGTTATTTTCACGATTTTCATGAAATTTCAGTCATACATACCCTTAATGGCGACTTACAACGTTTAAGTACTTTAAGGCCCGGGCTTTATAGTTCGGACCACTATTGGGTCAAACACGAGTCATTTGGAGAATTTAATGTCTTGTCGGTACGTTGGCCATGGTAGCTCGGAGGTTAGAGCGACTGGACGACAACCAGAAGATCAGTGGTTCACGTCCCGGCTATGGCATTGAATTTTTTAGTTTGACTCTCTTCCCAACAGCATTAAAGTTTTGCTATGTTGGAACTATACCTCAGAATTTCCCCAGATCCATATTCTTCATCTTTTTCATCATCAGCATCCCCCCCTCTTTCGTTTTTCACTTCTTCCCTTCTTTCTAGACTCCATGGTCACTTTCTTTAGGGTATTATTAATTATTTTGTTAAATATGCTAGGGAGGGAGGCTCGTAAATTGAGAACAGCAGCCAATGTTTAACTGTTTCAATTCCCTTACCAATGCTTCTCAAGCCATAAGCAAACCTTTTCTGCAACACCTTCAATAGTTTTGGGTGTTTCAAATGTATATTCTTTATTACACTTTTGGCAACTGAGTGATAGTGTAGCTAATAATCAATTCGTTTCTTGGTTGTCCTTTGATACGCCAACAATTTTAATCTTCAACAAATTTACACTGTCCAAAGCTTCTATATCTACTAACTGAAAACGTACTGATATAATATCATTATTTACTTTAGTTAAATTGTCATGACTGCCATTACACAATGAAAAAACTAATTTTTTCCTTGAAGAACTTATTTTCACTTCACATTCATCGCCAATGTTTGAGGTTAGGTTTGACGAAGTCAATATATTGTCATGTGTTACTACAATTTTTCCATTTTAGGGATTGTAGCTCTTTTATTACGTAATCAGGATTACTTAAACTGTTCATACTGGCTCCTATGCAGATTTCTTATACCAAATTCTTCCCATCTTGAAAACAGCACTAGTAATACAAAACATACGTAAACAAAGCATAGAAGAATTAACATCAGATGCAGAGATTAATATTAATAGACAAAAGAAGGCCTTCCTTTCCTATAAGGGTGTGCTCTTCAATAAGGTTACAACTAAGGAGAGAACACAGTTACAAATGTCTAATAGGGGGCGTGGCACACTGTTCAGCCTTTTAAAATGAGTCTATTTAGGACTTTTAAAACTATGGGACAGGAAAATAAATATCGTTATGCGCTTCTACAAACATCAGAGAAGATTATTTTGACAATAACTAATTTTGTGAAATTTCACTCTCTCCTTAAAATACAAGGGGCGTCCAGAAAGTAAGTTCTGTTTCAATTTATCTCCGCTGCAGCACTGCGGTCACAGTTCCGCACATACGCGGTAGACGCTCTGTATCAAGGAGAAAAAACGTGCGCCATTGTGAAATCGCTTTCAGCCACCTACGCTTTGTTGTGCTTGTTTACAATGTCGGTGTTGATTGAAAATCCCGCAGCATGTGAAAATAGATCTGTGATTCGTTTTCTGAATGCTAGGAAAGTGAAACCAATTGAAATTTATCGGCAAATTTGCGATGTCGAAAGGTGTTGTGCTTCTTCACGACAACGCACGACCACACACTGCAAATGCGACGGAAAACATCGTACAGGGATTTGGCTGGGACGTGTTTGACCATCCCCGTACATCCATTACCTCCCTCCTAGCGCGGCCGCGCCGTGGGTCAGTGGTTAGACCACTTGGCTCTCACCAAAGCGGCCCGCGTTCGATCCCAGGCGACCGCAAAGTGAGATTTGTGGTGGCCAACACGGCGCTGGGGCGGGTTTTCTCCGTGATCTCCGATTTCCCCCCGCCACCTCATTCCACCGGTGCTCCATCTTCATCTCATATATCATCAGTGTCATCGCCTGCGGTGCCGTATGTAGTAAAAGCGGGCGTTAAACACTACACATTTAACACTCCTAGCGACTTTCATCTGTTTTTGCATCTCAAATCTTTCCTTGGCGATCAACACTTCAACAATGACGAAGAGCTGAAAGAAAATGTTTCCAACTGGTTGAAGACACAGGCAGCAAACTTCTATGAAGAAGGTATACAAAAACTAGTGCCTCGCTATGACAAATGCCTGCAAAGTTACGGCAGTTATGTGGAAAAGTATTTTAAGTGTTGTAGAATTTTGTGCAATAAATAATTTTTCTGTATCTGTACACAATTTAATTTTATTACCAAACAGAACTTACTTTCTGGACTACGTCGTATTTCATTCTCCGTCCGGTATGTTTAACAGGTTAAATGAACGTTAAAGGACTCTAAATGGAAATCAAAATTTTGTTTACTAAAATACATTTATAACAAGATGAGACATACATTTACATCTTTTTTTTTTTTTAACTATCGATAATCTTTATTCTTTCCAAATACATTATGGTACTTATACACGATGTTCATTTTAATTCGTTATTTCCCGCCCTCCAATTGAGCAAGAATGACGTCATAGTTGACTGATGGATCTATCTTGAAATCTTAGTGCCCTCTACGGAGAAGAAGCGGTAATTTTTGCTGAACAGTAAGCAAATTACAGCGCTGTGAGTGTGGTTGCTCTGGTAACTAATACCACCAGCTTTCCCTGTATATGAACAGAGCACAGCGTCTTCATGGCTGAATGCTACTTTCGTACTGGCATTAAAATTGATGCGACATATAAATATAATTCAAACCTCTGCACAGAGGATTTAAGCAACGCTATCCGGCATTCAGACAAGCCCCATGGGGCGTAATGTTGTATTAGTATACCGTATAAATTTTCTGTCATTCTCACGCTTAATTAAAATGTCTATTAATGTTGGTATCCTTGTGTCTTTTAAAACCAATAGGTGAATCAAACATTTCCAAGATACAGGATCAGTTACTCGCAAAAAGAGAGACACTGGACGTTATAAAGTGTCTGGTCCCAATCTAGAAGCAATAAATAATGTTATGACAGAAAGGCCTCAACCATACCTTCTCGCAATACAGACAGTGTTTAAGGGGAAGAGAGAAAGGAAATATAAGAAAATGGACACATAAGACTATGTACTAGAGATATTTTCTTGTTTAGACTTGGATAAAAGCTTTGTACATATTGTAACACTAATTTATTTTTCATTCCTAAAACATGTTCTACTAATTTTCTGATTTTGTAATGAAGTTACATTGTGAGGAAACTGTGGGAGATAGAAAAGAATTGAGATAAAATTGAAATATTTCTATTTTATGTGACAAGTTCATAGTATGCATATACGAGGGCTATCCAGAAAGTAGATTACGTTTTGGAATAAAAAGTAAACAAAGTATAGGAAACAAATTTTATTATATACAGATGAAAGCCACACTCAAATACTACTTTTCGACATAGTCACCATTCAAATTAAGGCATTTATCGTAGCGATGTACGAGCTTGGAAATTCCTTCGTCGAAAAATTCGGCCGCCTGCGCCTTCAACCACTTCGTTACCTCTTCTTGCAGCTGTGCGTCGTCATCAAAACGCTGCATAGCCAGCCACTTCATTGCTGGGAATAGGTGGAAGTCGCTCGGTGCCAGGTCGGGAGTGTAAGGCGGATGAGGAAACAACTCCCACTTAAAAGATTCAAGAACTTCACGAGTGACATTTGCCGTGTGGGGCCGGGCGTTGTCGTGAATCAACAAGATCTTAGAGCTCAACATTCCTCTGCGCTTGTTTTGAATGGCTCTTCTGAGTTTTTGGAGAGTTTGGCAATACCTTTGAGAGTTTATTGTAGTGCCTCTTTCCAGGAAGTCCACCAAAATCACACCTTTTCTGTCCCAAAAAACAGTCGCCATCATCTTCCTTGCCGACATTGTTTGCATGCATTTCTTGGGTTTTTGGGGAGAACTTGTGTGCCCCCACTGCATTGATTGCAATTTCGTTTCACAGTTCACGTGTTTCACCCATGTTTCGTCACCAGTAACGATGCGATCGAGTAAAGAGTCACCATCCTTATGGTAAACGTCCAAAAAGTTCAACGCTTCAGCCATTCGCTGATTTTTGTGGTCCTCTGTCAAGATTTTTGGAATCCATCTTGCACAAAACTTGTGGTAACCAAGCTTTTCGCTGATGATTTCGTGCAACAAACTTCGCGAAATTTGTGGAAAACTCAAAGAAAGTTCCGTTATTGTGAACCTTCGATTTTCACGGACTTTAGCATCGACTTTTTCGACAAGTTCGGCAGTCACTATGCTGGGTCTCCCACTTCGATCTTCGTCGTGAACATTGGTTCGGCCATTTTTAAATCTGATGACCCACTGACGCACTCCACCTTCAGTGATAATGTTGTCCCCATACACTTCACAAAGCTGCCGATAGATTTCTATCGGTTTACAGTTTTTTGCAGTCAGAAACTTTATTACTGCACGCACCTCGCAGCTCGCGGGATTTTCAATTAACGCAGACATTTCAAACCGTCACAGTATCTGAACGGAGCACAGCACGAACCTCTCACTAGCACGGCTAGATGCCGACTGAGCTGCGCAACGCTCTGACCCCAAGATGGCCGCGCTAGCCCCGCCCCTAGCGGAAACAGACGAAAACGTAATCTACTTTCTGGATAGCCCTCGTATGTCTTCTATAACAGAAAAACATGTGTTCATTGTGAAATAAGTGTTCACTGACTTATCATTTCGTATATTCTTCATGGTATACTTTTATGGCTGCATAATTAACTTTGCAGTGAATTTATTGCAGTATATAGTTTTTTTTTTAAAAAATAGTTGTATCTACGCACCTTTATATTACGCGGGCAGGCCCACCTGACGGAAGTATATAGTATATTGACCTGACGGAAGAGGGAGGCCTCAAAGCTGCTGTCAGCACATCAAATACAATCGCATGCCGCTACGAGAATCGTATATAAACTCGCTCCATCAGCGATGCTATTGATGACGTCAAATTTTGCGCGGTAAAATTACAGATAAAAATGAACATCGTGTAGTTGTGAGCAAGAGTAATGTTACTTGAAGCGTGTGTTAGGATGCTGTTCATTAACATTCCTACATCAGTTACATTTAAATATTGACAAACTTATTATATTATAATCACAAACGAACAAAAAACACTTTATCATACATGCATGATATTAAATGATCAGGTCGTTGTGTCGTTTTATTTTTAGTCTTCTATTTTGCGGTTGTGAAGGAGGATGTAGGAAAATGTCTTGTAGCAGTGGATTTGGATGATTGGCAAGAGTCTGGTGTAGCTTTTCCTGATGACATCCATCACTTCTGGTATGTTCAGGTTTCTGTGAAGAGTGTTAGGGCACCTGTGGCCAATCTTAGGCTGTTCTGGATTACTTGTGATGCTGCAGCAGAGCCCCCATATGGAGCAACTATATTGCCAAATAGGTTTGATCAGTGAGTTATATAAAATGCGTTTATATGGCATTTGTCTGTATTACGTGTTTGATTTGTTGGATTCGGTGTCTCAGTCTGGACAGAAGATATGTGATATGGAGATTCCAGGTTAGTTTACTGTCCAGTATGAGGCCGAGATAACTGACTAGTGATTCCTCCAAGAACTAAGGGATAATACGTTATCTGCTTTTTACATGTGAAATATACTATTTGCGATTTCTGTGGATTCATCACCATTCTCCAGCTAGAAGACCTTTTTGCAATTTCAGCGCAGAAGTTATTTAGTTTCTCAGCTTCTGATTCACAACTGCCTTTACTAAGGATTGTAACATCAGCAGCAAAATGCGCAATGTTTAGTTGAGCATATTGATGGAAAGTATGAGGTATATACTGTATAAAGAAGTTGGTCTAGAATACTTCCTTGTGGAACACCAGAGATGATTGGTTGTGATCTAGATTGTGCACTTTGATACTTTACTGAAAAACATCGGTTATGCAGATAAGATGCTATTATTCTGAAATATGTACCGGAGACATAATTCCTGATCTTCAGTAGTAACCCATTATGCCACACATTATCAAAGGCTTTCTCTGTGTCAAGGAACAGACCTAAGCACACTTCGTTTCTTCATTTGTGTCCACAATTGTGTCAACAATTCGGTGAAGTTACTGTGTACAGGAGAGAAACGGCCTCAATCCAAATTGAGTGGACGGTATTATTTCCTCAAGCTGTACAACAAGACAAGGCAACAAAAGCCGTTCAAATACTTTAGATAACAGAGATTACAGACTTGTAGTAAGAAACTGTATCCGGAAATAACATTAAGTATGAAACACAGTTCCGGAATAGTATCTATTATATTCACTTCAGTAGTCTTCCCTGCTCACACTCCATTATTTGTTCGTTAGATATGGCTTTCGTATACAGTTTAGCAAATGTTTATTTACATACAATAATAAACAATGAAACACAAAATATATGTGTGAAAAACACACCTACAATTTATTGTAAATCTTTGCAAATAGTTACAAATATTCTTCCTTGCGATAGGATACTGCTGCTAGAGACATCTGTGGACAGCAGAACACACTATTTTCTGTATGCACGTTCATTGGCCATACACTGGATCCTCTCCTTGAACACCAACAATGTACACCTCCTCCATGTTAATCAGCTGATGACCGCTGTAGTTGAATGCCCTTATACGCACCATCCTCTGTGTTAATCAGAAAGTTAATCACACTTCTTTTTCACCCGACTTTTCTACAAAACTAAATTGCTCGCCTCTGTAGCCTAGGTAGAGCAACTTCTGCCTCAAGATCAATAGTTCCCTAGTTAGAATCTCGGTAAAACTGAGTTATCCAGATAAAACTTTCCCTTATCCTGAAAGATGAATGTCTCATAGCTCTAAGCTCTATGTACCCTGTACTCATTTGAACATCATTTCATTCATCGTCCGATATGACTTAACGTTGGAGATTTTTCCTTATCCTGAAAGATGAATGTCTGGTCACTCTACGCTCTATGTACCCTGCACTCATTTGAACATCATTTCATTCATCGTCTGATATGACTTAACGTTGGAAGATTACACTTATCTTAAAAAGATGAATGTCTGATAACTCTAAGTTCTATGTACCCTGTACTCATTTCAACTTCATTTCATTCATCGTCTCATATAACTTAACGTTGGAGGTTTGCTCTTATCCTGAAAGATGAATGTCTTGTAATTCTAAGCTCTATGTACCCTGTACTCATTTGAACATCATTTCATTCATCGTCCGATATGACTTAACGTTGAAGTTTTCCCTTATCCTGAAAGGTGAATGTGTAGTAACTCTAAGCTCTATGTACCCTGTACTCATTTGCACATCATTTCATTCGTCGTCTGATATAACTTAACGTTGGAGGTTTGCTCTTATCCTGAAAGATGAATGTCTGGTAACTCTAAGCTCTATGTACCCTGTACTCATTTGAACATCATTTCATTCATCGTCTGATATAACTTAACGTTGGAGGTTTGCTCTTATCCAGAAAGATGAATGTCTGGTAACTCTAAGCTCTATGTACCCTGTACTCATTTGAACATCATTTCATTCATCGTCCGATATGACTTAACGTTGAAGTTTTCCCTTATCCTGAAAGGTGAATGTGTAGTAACTCTAAGCTCTATGTACCCTGTACTCATTTGCACATCATTTCATTCGTCGTCCGATAGGACTTAACGTTGAGGTTTTCCCTTATCCTGAAAGATGAATGTCTGGTAACTCTAAGCTCTATGTACCCTGTACTCATTTGAACATCATTTCATTCATCGTCCGATATGACTTAACGTTGGAGGTTTTCTCTTATCCTGAAAGATGAATATCTGGTAACTCTAAGCTCTATATATCCTGTACTCATTTGAACATCATTTCATTCGTCGTCCGATATGACTTAACGTTGGAGGTTTTCTCATATCCTGAAAAATGAATGTCTGGTCACTCTAAGCTCTATGTACCCTGTACTCATTTGAACATCATTTCATTCGTCGTCCGATATGACTTAACGTTGAAGGTTTCCTCTTATCCTGCTAAATATATGGCAACTCTAAGCTCTGTGTACCCTGTACTCATTTGTACATCATTTGATTCATCGTCAGATGTGTACTTAACGTTGGAGGTTTTCTCTTATCCTGCTAAATATATGGCAACTCTAAGCTCTGTGTACCCTGTACTCATTTGTACATCATTTGATTCATCGTCAGATGTGACTTAACGTTGGAGGTTTTCTCTTATCCTGCTAAATATATGGCAACTCTAAGCTCTGTGTACCCTGTACTCATTTGTACATCATTTGATTCATCGTCAGATGTGTACTTAACGTTGGAGGTTTCCTCTTATCCTGCTAAATATATGGCAACTCTAAGCTCTGTGTACCCTGTACTCATTTGTACATCATTTGATTCATCGTCAGATGTGTACTTAACGTTGGAGGTTTCCTCTTATCCTGCTAAATATATGGCAACTCTAAGCTCTGTGTACCCTGTACTCATTTGTACATCATTTGATTCATCGTCAGATGTGACTTAACGTTGGAGGTTTTCTCTTATCCTGCTAAATATATGGCAACTCTAAGCTCTGTGTACCCTGTACTCATTTGTACATCATTTGATTCATCGTCAGATGTGACTTAACGTTGGAGGTTTCCTCTTATCCTGCTAAATATATGGCAACTCTAAGCTCTGTGTACCCTGTACTTATTTGACTTAACGTTGGAGGACGTAAATTAAGAAAAAATGTCAGAAGAGGCTGTTGAAGAATGTTTACATTTGTTTTGTGCATCAGATTTGTGTCAATCTTTTATATTTTATAAGTTATACTACAAAGTTATCTCAAAATGAAGATAGCTTTATGTAAACATTTAATGTCTTATATTTCCACAGCTTTCTCAAGGCATTCTTTGATATATTATACTAACCTTATAGAAGGTAATTATTCTTCTATGTACTTACACCACGTTAACCAGAATAAACATACGGGAAAGATTTTATTATACTTGTAGGTGCAACAAGAATAGATGAATACAGTAGATTTATTGCGATTGTCAACTTTTTTAGAACTGCTCGGTGTGCGATGTATTTGACATTCAATTGTCTTTCCATTGCCAGGACGTAAGGAAAAGGAAGATGAATGACGAACTCCTATTTGATCAAAGTGTAAGTGTTTGCAAAGTTATATCATAAGAAATATGTCGGAATGTTTATCTCGACAGTCAAACTTTATTGAATGTAAATTTTAGGTTTTAACGAGATTTATATCCGTATATATCAAACTCATCCAGAATAAAAGTGAAAATATCTTAAAATGTCGTTAAGGTATGGCATTTTAATCACTGGATGATAGTTTGGGCTGAGGAATTTTCTTAAAACTCGTTGTATGTCAGCTGAACTTTCGTTTCTATTTATGCTGTTCATAAACATACATAAAGAGATCTTTTCCTAATTTTAGTTTTGTTTAGGGGCCTCAAAACATGTATCTCGTTGTCCTCCACTTACTGTGGTGGAGAAAGTGCTAAGTTTGAACTAAATTGGGCTGGTTGGAGCCGTGATTGACCCTCGTTATGTGAATCAGAAGAAAAAGGCGGCGGGTGGAGTGAGATGTTCCATGTAGCAACTCTATCTGGTGGTAGGGATGGCAGACTGGGAGAGGGGAGCACCTCCTCCATCACAAGACAAGTGAACAACGAAATGTTGTCAGTGTTGCTAGCGTGCGGAATATTGGATCGGAATGCCGGCTTGCTTTAGTAGTGTGATATAGTGTGAGTGAGTGTGTGTCATCATCCAGGATACCAACCCGGTACACTACGACCAGGTATGTCACGTCTTTATCTAAAAGCCACAACAAAATATAACGCAGATTTAATTACATGTTCTTAAATTTCGTTAGCTGTAGGTATAAATTAGAGACAGTCAGATTTTTCGAACCTGTGTTACCATGGTGATGTCTTTGAAATTCCATGTTCCTTTCGACTTGAAACAACGGCGAATCTTTAGTCATTTCTATTATTTGCGTGTCATTTGCTTTCAATTGCATTTTAACAAGATCTACATTTATGTAATACGACTTTAACTATCTATTACGATTTACAATTTATGTAAAAATGAGGAAGATTACAAAGGATATTCCCAGAAAATTCAAGATATAACTAAGTTTAATTTATCGTGAAAATATCTTAAACACACTTCAATCAAAATCCTTACCGCCATTTATGAAAAAGCAAATAAGATATTTTTTCCCCAATTTAAAGGGTAGTTTCAGTGAAATATTTTCTTAAAGTTTTTATGTCATATTTTAGGTAGATGCCAATTTTTGTATTTAACCGATTCTCATTTCTGACACACAAATGCATTTTAAATGGCTACACTCATAGATTTTCTCTATTCACTTTTCTACAAACCATTCCCACAAAATCTTATTTTATTCCATTTCTTGTTACTTTAGATAAACTTTGGTTCACATTTACACAAACTTGTACAACACGACGGTCCGGTTTGTGACGCCTTTGAACACGAATATCTTAGAAGTATAAGCATTTGAAAGTTCAAGAAAGAATATTTTGGAATGTGTTAATGCACGCTTTAACAAGATTTGCATGTTTTATGTAGTAAGATTTTGCTTTTCTCTTACAATATATTTTATCTTATACAAAACTTATCCAGAATTAAGAGGCTCTTTACAGATTACTTCCAGAAAAGTCAACATGTACCAACATTTCGTTTGTCATGATAATTATGCCTTCTGAATGTTTAGATAACATCTTACTAAACCAAAACTATTGATTTGGCTTAAACATGCAAGTTATGTTAAATAAATTGTGTAGGGAACATTATTTCAGAAACATACATAGCGACCGACTTTTAAACAATCTGCCTATCGCGTAAACGCTATTGCATTGTTTTTATATCTACAATGAAATAATGAACGGTTATATGTTAACAAACAGGTACAAAATGAGCTTCTGTAAGAATAATCTGTAAAGAGAAAGACACTTGAAGGTGTGTATGAACAAAAACGAAATATTAATTAAATTCCAAACCTGGGTTTCAGTTTAGCATTTTACAAGGATGTGGCAAAAGATTTTAAAGTACCCAGAAAGCTGTAAAATGTTTTGTTATGTTTGCTTTTAACCGTTTTGAACAAAATACCTAAATACTTAGATAAGATATTACGATGAAAACATCAAATCGTTAATTTTCTGAGAATAGCGTCAGAAATTCTCTTCTTTCTGGATGTCTTTTGCATAACTGATAAAATCTTACTGAACAAAGTGGATTTGAAGCAAACATTTTCGTAGGATAACCATTTCCGAGATATTTCTTGTAATTGGTATGTATTTTCTAATACTTGCACCTTTTTTTCGAAAAAGAACGCCTTATATGACGTTTAAAACCTTTGACTATCACTTAAAATCTACTGTACTCCTTTGTAACTACTTATAATAAGATATGGTTTATCTTGAAGTAAGTAGAGTTTGTACAAGAGTAGAGAAAGTAATATGAGTGTCCAAATCAGTGTTTTAATTTTGGAGTAAACATTCTGTGTGTAAATATTAAATAATTTATGGGATAGTATTAATAAATTTTGGTTAGTGGATCAATTAACCGTAAATAGGTCTGTAATTTGTAATTATAATTAATATTAGCAAGACCTACGCCGGCTCTGTAGCGTGGTGGTAGCGTACCTGCGTCCGTTCAAGAGGTCTCCAATTCGAATTTCAGTCAGCGTGAGTTAACTAGAAAAGATTTCTTTTTTCAGGTTTAAGTTTGAAACTTTTTTTTTACAAAAAAAGTCTTGAAAGCTGGATATCTTATAAATTAAATATTTTTATACAGTTAAATGTTTGTTGTGCAAATTTCTCGCCCTATATCCTGAAAATATCCCCCCAAAAAAGTAACAAACTTTGGCATTTGTATGAAATTTCCGTTTCTATTTGATATCGCCTTTTTCAATACCAAAGTAGCACATTTTCAAAATTACATGCAGGTATATTTGAAAACTTAATAACTCTAATCATTATTATCACTAACTGGGCTAGGCAGCACAAGGAATTATGAATAATAATATTAAAAATGTTTAAAAACATTCAATTATAATGAATACTGATCAAAACAACTTTTATACCTTCAGATGTTCAGAGCTGTAAATGTTGCAATTCTGTTCTGTTTTATTTCGGGGGAAAATGCTTTTCATAACTTTTATCACTAAGAATTTTGAAATTTAACAGTTTTACATTACAGGGTACAACAATAGTCATCGAGTATTAAAAGAAAAGAGCGTTTTGAGGAAGAGAGCCATGTAAGTTTGTATATGGACAACGTAAGCAAATTTCAGATGAATAACAAACTTCTATATAAGTTAAACACCTTGCAGGAAAATTTCATAATTCAAACCAAACTTTTGTGAATAATCGTTCACATAATTCTGGTTTTCTCAGAAATGGCTGTATATTTATTTATATTTTATTTATTGAATGTAAACATTACAGATTTCCCCAATTACAATGTTCACTATAAAATTACAATATGAACAAGATGTATCAAAAACAACACAAGGTTAATTGCAGAATAAATGATAACAAAACAAAAGCAAACAAAAAGAAGTTGGTAATATTGGTTCACATGTACAGTAAGTCAATCATTCTACTTTTGGTAATACGTAATCACCGGATAAAGCAAAGTTTCTGATTTTCATATTAAACATATCAATGTTTAAGGGATGTAATTTATTATATAATGACTGCATTCTATGTATAGGTGAATACTTATATGAATCAGCATTTACCTTCTGAGGAAGAAAAATAATACTAAATGTATTAGGTGCAACATTTGGAATGTAAAAACGTATTAATTGGCTTAGGTAAGGGTCATCAATCATATTATGAAGTAATTTGTAAAGGATAAGCAATAACAGACAATTACTCCTATGTGAATAGATGAAGCAATGAATTATATAATATGAACTTAGGAAAGCAAAGAAAAGTTTTGAAAAAACACATACATTAGAAATTTGTATTGAATAACTTGGATAAGTTTAATAAATTTGATGGTATAAGGACCCCATACTAGTGAGGCATATTCGAGTCTGGATCTTACAAATGAATTATGTAATGTAAGAAAAAGTGTAATATCCTTGAAGTTGGCCGAGTTACGAATAACGAATCCCAAATGTCTATATGCTACACTGAGTACTGTGTTAATGTTTTTATTATAAGATAGATCCTTTTTAAAAATAACTCCTAAATCAGTTATTGTTTCGAAAATTTTTAAATTAACTCAATCTATTTTATAATAAAAAACGATATTCTTTTTAAGACTAGAGAAGACTATAACTTGGCATTTTCATATATTAAAAGGAAGATTATTGTCTTTGTAACAATGTTCCAGATATTTTCATGACAAAATAAAATGTACACTTTAAATATTCTGGGAATAGTGTGTTAAGTCCTTTCTGTTCTAAACGAATTTTGTGTAACTTTTCTATAAGTACTTGTAAATCGTAAAAGATAAACATACAAATTAGATTTCTTTAAAGCAGCAATTTAAGTCATTTCAAATAGCGTTTTGTAAAATTATCCATTTCTTACATTGAATTATTCAATATTTTGTAACTTCTTAAACTGCTGTCACTCTTCTTTTGTTTCTCGCGCGATCAGGAAAGGTATACATTTCTAGCATTCAGTTATTAGCTTTGAAATTCTATTCGGTATCTTCTCTGTCCCTCTCTGCCTTCAAATAAATGTGTAATGACACTATTCTGACGTTTTACATTTAACCACAATACTTTTTGTACCCATTCTTCAATAAACTATTCTTACAAACACTTGTTGCTATATCTACTTCAAGATAAACATTATCTTATTGTAGTTACAAGGGAATACAGTACACTTTAAGTGATAGTCAAATGTTTTAAACAGGTGATGGTCTTTGGAATTTGGTTCTCTTTGTAGGTCAAAGATATAAAAGAAACTGAGTAACGAATTCCTATTTGAGAAAAGAGTAAGACTTACAATGTAAACTAACAACAAAGGGTATTTTGGAAATTGTAAGCTCTGCAGTATAGAAATAAAAAAGAAAGGAAGCGAAGAAATGAAATAAATAAAAATGTATTAGATATAATACATAATTATATATGTGTTTTAATAAGCTCTGGATATTTTGTGTTATCTCTCGGAGTTTGCCAGTTATACAAAGTTAATTACGAATGAAAAGAACTTCTCAAGCCATTGTTGAGAAAATAGAGTGAATACTATGTTTTGGTATTTACGTTAACAGTGAAATTTCGGTATCAACATTTTTGTTTTGAATACATCGTAATATAATTGAAGATCCATTACAATTTGAATAGAAAACTGTTTTTATCTATTTTATATTTACAATCCATTCCGGTGCAGAAATATTTTCAGTTTAGACCAATTATACCTATTGTGACAGTTTCATCGATATAATTTTATTACATTGATTTTATCATCTTGTGTCGCCATGTTTTCTTAATCTGTTGTACTCTTAATGCAAAATAAAAGACCGGATTCGCTTTCATAACTTAAGTCCGATTATTGTAATTGAAGACATGACTTTCATAAGTGCACAAGTCCACTTTTTGGCACTATATGAGTTATATATGTCGTTGTAATCGTCTCAATGAGCTCTAACGTATGCAAGTTTCAGATATTTTCACTTGCTACTGAGTTAGTGAGTTTCGTTGCTACACAAGTCCAGGGACTTGGCAACTCAGACACACATCGTGCGCAGAAGCATAATAAAGGACTCATCCAAGAACATTAAAGTATGCGATGTTCAACTGTCTATTATCAAAGACTACAAGATGGCTTTCAGCAAGGTGAAGAAACCTATGCCAGTGACCACAAAGCAAGAGAAGTTGAAAGTGACTACATGTAAGATTATTGAATATATAACAAACATTGTTACTGCTAGCTAGAACTCTAGTAGCTTAATGACAGAGACATCCCTAATCAAGGGGAACACAAAGTTTGCTGAAACCATACTGAAGAAAGCTTACGATAAAGAAATTCCTCTGAAAACTGCGAAAGCCAAGGACATTTCAACGTATCTTGCTTCAATACTTTCTGAAAAACAATCGTATTTTCAAACTCTGTGTGATAAATATACGAGGGCTGTTCAATAAAGATTGAGCACAATTCTTTTTGACAACGTACCTTTACTCATCCTCATAATTTTGATTGTCATTCTCAAAATAGTCTCCCCTGAATGCGGTGCTCTTGTCCCAGCGTTTCTGCCAGTCTTCAAAGACATCCTGGAAATCATTTTTGACATATCCTTCAAAATCGCCTCCGCAGCCTTCACCACTGCTTCTGATGATCAATAATGCCTCCCACGAAGGCGTTTCTTCAAGTTAGGGAATAGAAAAAAGTCACATGGGGCTAAATCCGGACTATAGGAAGGGTGAGGGATGCACTTCACGTTGATTTTTACAAGATATTCAGCAACAACATTGACAATATGCGGCCGCGCATTATCGTGGAGCAGCATCCAGCCTGCTTCACGGAGATATGGCTTTTTGCGCCTGATATGGACTTGCAATGTTTTCAGGACATCCCTGTAGTATTGTCCAGTTACTGATGTGTGTGCAGGTACAATATGCTGATAAACCATTCCATGAATATTAAAGAATGAGATGACCATAACTTTCCCAGCAGAAGCAAACACATTTGCTTTTTTAGGGGTTGGTGATGAAGGAGATTTCCACAATGAGCCTTGCTGTTTGCTCTCAGGATCAAAATGATGTAGCCAAGTTTCATCAGTAGTGATTACGTTTGAAGAAACTCTGGATCTTCCTCTAACATCAACTTTAACTGTATGTTACCTCCATTGCAGCAGTAGGCGATACTGAACATGTCTGAACTTGCCTGGTTCTTACAGGCGGAAAGCAGGAGTACCAACAATGAAACTACTACGGCGTTTTTTTTTTCTTCACATTAAGCTGACAGAATACAATATGATGAAATTTTATTGCGAAAGATTATGACAGTAAAAAGTTATGATCATTCAGATATCTAATGGGGAAGAATCAGGAAGTGAGATGTGGTATTCAGATTAGAATAACTGAATGAATGTAACGTCTATTTTTGTTATTATGGTACAAATAAAACGTGGTTCAACACACATAAGAGTACTACAAAATATTTTAACCATTCCTTGCATCTTTAGAGACAATTCCTCTATGCATTTCATAATTCAGTCCTTTCAATGCATTTGTACACCCAAATGAGTTTCATAACTTCACAACTCCAACAAATTCATTATAAATATTATAATGAAGTATAAATGGTAACTGAAATTATTGAACAGAAAAACAAATATAATGAGCCAAAGTTCATGTGAAACAAATATCATAGTATTGATACATCATTTCCAGAAGTTATGAAGCTTTTTTTTTTTGTTGATTTTCTCGAAACTTAGTTGACTGGACTTGTGCACTTATGAAATGCATGTCTTCTGTTGCTAATCATGATATTATTGGAAGCTAGATCCCCTCAGATATATTCTGCAGCTCTCATATTGATAATTATATATCCATGTACAAACTATTTACAGAAGTGAACCATAATAGTTAATTTTACGTAAATATTTTGTGTTGATAAGATAGTTCTATAATAGGTCCATATCTTTACAGAGTTCCTGACTTTGTTTTGGTGTTGTACAATTTATGTAAAACTGAATAAGACTGAAAAGGGCTTCCTTATTAGTTTTCCTCGTTTTCGATATAAACATCAGTGTGTGTTTGTGTTGAGCGTGGAGACATATTGTTGTGGCGAAGGAATTATTAAACAAAAGTTTGTTTAAGGAAATTTTCCGTTGTCAGATTCCAATTAGTTACGTTATATTTCTTTTTCTTTCAGTTACATGCCAGTAGAACTTTCAAGTCATTACCAAAGTGGCTAGCACTTTCGCAGAAAGCCCCTTGCCTTAATTTTTAATTTATAAATGAGGTTATGTTATGTAAAGCAATCAAATATTTGAGGAACTGTTGTAAATATTCAGTCACTTTTTAGCGTACAAAAGGAAAAATATATAGACACACATTTGCATTTAATCTTAACGCAAAAGTGTTACCACAAAAGCTACTTAAACATCGAAAACCGCAAAGCAAAACTTTTCAAGTTCATTGCCAGCGCACATGCTCTATACGTGGTTGATAAAATGGCGCGATAATTCCCTCCAATTACAGTCGCTTGCAGAGTAATATATTTTCCCGCTTTCTTTACATCATATAAACTAAGGATGGCTCTGTATAAATGTGAATGCAGGAAGTGGATTTTCAAAGACATGCTATAACCCAAACCCTTGTAGCATTTTAACAAATGTGAGACCAAAGTTTTATAGTTTTTCCTTTATGTTTACAAGAAAACGACGCACAATCTCAGTAAATGATTGTTGGTGCTAATTTCAGCGTCTGTAATGTTTTTCCAAGCATTTTATCCCCACGAATTCTCGGATTTGAGGTCCAACAAAAATTGCTTCTAATTTTGGTAAGTTACCTGTGGAAACTTGCTTTGCAAATATGCAATTCACTACCGAGTGCCTTAACAAAATACCTCATCAGTCCAACAATAATAGTGTTTATTTTATATTTCTCTTCCCTGTGACGTACTCCTGCAGCTTGTCCCACTGTTATACCACGTAATGCTTGTGCATATCACGGCTATCCCACAAACACAAAAAATAAAAATATTTTGTGAATCCCCTTTTAAATCCAAGCAGCGAAGTAATTACTTTGTTGCTTCATATTTTAAAACACGTACAATCTTATCCACACTTCCATAACTCTCTTTAAGACTTACAGAATGGAAAACTGAAACAAATGAAGGTTTGTTACCATTATAAAGTAACACATCCTTTAAACTCAACTTTGATGCATTCTGTGAACAATTGCCAGTCATTTGGATATACTCAGTTCCTAGCTCAATCATTAAAGCATTACTATCTATACAGATACTCTGTAATTTTTGTACCAGCTCCGAGTAATTTTCAATGTTGCAGCCTGGAACCTAGAAGTTTGGATTCTTCTTTTGATAAATTTGAGTTGCGTGCCAAAGTCATTCAAATCTACATGCTTTACAAAATTTTTTTTATAATCAAAATTTTCTGGTTGAAATTCAGGAGTCTTTGACGTAGTATTGTGACGTGATGAACTATTTTAAGCATTATTTTCAAAATCTACGTGTGGAAATGAACTAAAAACATACTATGTTCGCGGAGGTAAATTTCATGTCGGTAGAGTAATTAGAAGGTCTTTAACTTATGGAGGAGAAACTTGAATATCGAATTGGAATTTAAATTTAAAATTATTATCTACGAAATGGACAGTTTCAAGAGATCCACTAGACATTCTAAATTACAAAAAGTTCCCTAACAAAACATAGCATGAAACTTCAAAATTCAATTTTTGATTTTATAAGACACAAACACTATAACTCAGGTAAATTGATTGAAATAATCATTTCTTCCACACTAGTCGTGTGTAGGCTAAGCTTTGGATGAGTAGAGCCAGACTGAAAATTGCATTGTCATAGCCGGGATTTGAACCACGGATCTCCCGCTATCCGTGCGCTTGCTCTAGAATGTTATGGGCAGAATGCCTGATTACCAAAACAAGTCGAAACCCACCTGAAGAGGAAGACGTCGACCTAGACTTAAATGAATGAAGAGAATGAGGGAATTAGGGCTAGGGGAAGGGGATAAAAGCTTGAAGTTTGGATACAGGCAGATGTTTTTACATTGTAAACCTATTTAGGAGTAAATTTAAGACATTTTCATGGCCAGTGAAATGCATACCTACTTTGATTTTCTTGACATAACCTCTGAAGTTCTCTGTATAATATTTGTATAATTACTGTTGAGTAAGCGAGTAGATCTCGTTAAAGTGCACTTTTGTTGTTAAATAATTTTACTGTAGCAAATATAGAGAATGTTGAAAATACTATCAATACCAGGATCATATTAAAGCCGCCGGTGTGCCGGAATTTGATCTCGAAGGAGTTCCTTTACATTCCAGTAAATCTATGGACAAGATATCTCTTTTGGTTTCAGAGTATCAAGTTTAAATTTCGATTGTGTCCTACGCCAGATACTGTACACGATGAAAGTTAAAACAAAGCCGTGTTTATATTTTGTCTGAATATAATCAAGTTTTAGAAGACTTAGTCCAAAAGAAAACTTCAAATTCTGTGATTTCAAACTGTCAGTTTTTTGTTTTAATCATTAAAGTATAGGGGAGATGCGCCCAGTACCGCACGGTGTCATTATCTTGTAGTTGCCGATAGACAGTAGAACCTCATGGTGTATATTTAGAGAAACAACTACCTTTGTTACCTACGGTAAGTTTTCTCTGCTATTTGACCGTTGAAGAAGTTATTGTTCGGAGAAGTCGTGTAGTGAACTGGAGCTGGGCTGTTAATAACTTGCTGACATTGCTACTGCCTTGTCCGGTGAAGAACTAATTAAGTATTTGTACTCATATTATTTGGTATTAAGTAGACTACACAAACACAAAATACAGTGTCGGTTTTAAAGAATCGGGCCGTGCTATGACGTTGTATATACGTACGTGTGAGTTGCTCAGTACCGTACGATAGCAATTTTCCTAGTACCGTACACGAAGGTATATTTTTATCCCCTGAACTTGCATTGACATTAGATTAATTTTTGTTTATACGAATTCTGTCAACATGGAGGCCAAAAAGAAAGTAAAATGGTTAGAAGAAAATACGAAAACAAGCAATAAAGAATGTGATAGAAAGATCAATTAGCCTGGGAGTAGCAATATATATTGCTGAAACATTAACATCGACTCTCTATAAGTTCATGTTGCAGGTAAAGACACGAAAACAGAAGAACAAACCAATAGCAAAGACTCGCAAGACTAACATAAATCAAACTATAAATAGAGAACCTAGCTCTAACTCTGTGCCAACAGAAACTGGAAATAGTGAAGAGCCTTAGAAGACTAGAAGAAAATTAAATTTTGGAACCAAAACCAGTGTTGATTGAAGTATTCTAACAGAGTGTATCATTTGTTTAGAAATCACAGACGAGGCTTGGGTTCAGTGTATATCGTGCAAGAGTTGGACACATTGAATGTACAGGACAAGAGAACATTGATTTTTATAGATGTGATCACTGTGTTTTAAAAAATGTTCATTAGTTCTAAGACATTCTTATTTTGTTGTGATAATCTCTAGATAAATTTTTGAAAAATATATTATCATGTTACCGTGTTCTGTTTTTATCTAAATACAATAATTATGATAAGAATAATTATATTGTGATTTATTATGTGGTTCCACTTCCTTTATTTAGAAATATGTATTTATTTACGTCTGTCCGGTACTGGGAAACACTTTTTGAGATGCGCAGTAATCACTAATATTTACTTTAGTTATTAACAGTCAACATGAGTCGCGTTCATGAATGTTCATTACTAATGCTGATTCTGTATGATATTAACTTCACGATAAGAGTAATACGCTACTTCTTCTCCATTGCATTTTCTTTGAATTTTGAACAAACCTTAGATGTGCGGTACTGGGCGTATATCCCCTACCACAATAACTGAAACACGTCCGTACTGTCGCGGCTACGCGCACAAAGTTCGGTACGGAGAGATAACGGATGGATAGTGTATCACGGAGAGCTTGTCTTGGCCCGCTACTTCACAGACACACTCCTCTTGGGATTGAATGCTCTCTGCTTCTCTACAAATTTCTTGTCCGGCCACTTATCACATATGCTTCCCAGGTATGGGGTACGGCTAGCAACACTCATCTCCGAAGGCTTCAGATCCTGCGAAATCGATTTATGCGCATCGCCACGGATGCCCCTTGGTACGTAAGAAATCAACAACTGCATAAAGAACTTGGTCTCCTTCCTCTTCACCAGTACATACGTCAGATCGCCTCCCGCTTCTTCTCAAACCTGCCAGATGTTCAAGGAGCTGTGATGTACGACATCGGCGTACGAACCCGCCAGCCCACGCGCCTGAAGAGACGACTACCATAGGATCTCCTCCTTAGTGACTGAGATTGAAAAAAAAATATGAATATTGATTCACAATGACTGTTGTTCTTATCTCTTTGATTACTTGTTTGTTTTAATTAACTTATTTTTCTCTTGCTTCACAGTGTTAAGAATATAATAGGAGCCAACTTGATTTTCCTTACATGTTATTATATAATTCATAGAGATTCAATTAGCCAACAAGGATCTGTAAAGCATGTACTGCTGATCGATCATTGAATAAAATAAAAAAAAAACGGAGAGCTTGTCTAAGCATATAAACATAGCACGGAGATAAAAAGGTCTGCGGAAACAAATAAAGAGATAAATGGAACATTCTAGTGACATCTTGATTAATAGAGGACATTCTGTTTCTTGTTTGTTTGAGAACAGTCTAGAATTATCAATGCGGGTATATTTAAGAGATCGTGACACGAGGATCGACCAGAGTGTATTTCTACGGAAATAAAGAACATTTGAATTCCTGCAAATTGAACTTTTAATTCTACGAACCGACAAAGTCACAATACGTAAAGGAAAAGCAATTGCATGTGCTCACTTTCTTCTCGGGCAACAAGTCAGGTTAAAAGACAATTAGATATCAACGTTTCGGGAGTGTACATCTCTCCAATCATGAGGATATTTATAAAATGTTATAACCACAAGTGAAACACGGGATATAACACCAATATAAACAAAGCCAAAACACTATCAAATTTCACATTACTGAACAAAAGACTGTTTTCAGTAAAGTAAACGCCAGGTCAGGAGATGCCGTGAGTAAAGAAAATTGTGTCAAAGCAACGTAACTACTTAACTTGATTAACAAGCTGTATTGATATTTGCTTCTTAAATCGACGGATTTCCATTTTAAGGTCGGTTTCCAAGAGGAGCTGAACTGAAATCCAGCATCACGATTAAGCGTGCTCCTTTCAAAGGATATTGCCAGAGCCTCCTTAATTCTCCGCTCCCAGTTACTGTTGCATATTGCCAAATTGGCTCTATGGTCGTTATCAAAACAATGCTCTGCCAGCCCAGACTTCTCAGTTTGCATTAAACGAGTGCTCCGTTCATGTACGATTATTTTAGTAGCGATATTCCTTCCGGTTTGTCCTATATACGGTGTCCCACATTCACAGGGAATGCGGTACACTCCCGAAACTTGGAAGTCCAGTTTGTCTTTCGCTGGTCTCAACAGATGTTTAATCTTCGGAGGTGGCTTGTGGATGGTCTTGATGTTGTATTTGGCGAGAATTCTGGTGATTCTACCGGATAGGTTGTCAGTAAACGGGACGCAGGCTGTAGCGTACATAGGACAAACTGGAAGGACCTTCGCTACCAGAATAAACGAACATGATCGGATCATTCGTTTAATGCAACCTGAGAAGTATTGCCTGGCAGAACATTGCTTTGATAACGACCATAGAGCAACTTTTGGGAAAATGCAAGTTACTGGGAGTAGAGAATTAAGGAGGCTTTGGCGATTTCCTCTGAAAGGAGCACGCCTAGTCGTGATGCTGGATTTCAGTTCAGCCATTTGGAAACCAGCCTTAAAAACGGAATTCCGTAGACTTAAGAAGCACAGATTAATACAGCTTGATAATCAAGTTAAGTAGTTACGTTTATTAGACACAATTTTCTATACTCACGCCATCTCCTGACCTGGCATTTAATTTGCTGAAAACAGTCTTTTGTTCAGTAATGCAATTTTTGGTAATGTTTTGTCTTTGTTTATGTTGGTGTTATATACAGTATTTCATTTGTGGTTATAACATTTAATAAATATCCTGATGATGGGAGAGATGCACACTCCCGAAACGTTGATTTCTAATCGTCTTTTCACCTGGCTTGTTGCCCGAGAAGAAAGTGAGCGTTTTCGTCGCCAGGAAAGCTTCAGGTCTTATTTTACAATTGCATGTGTTTTAAGAAAAGACAAATTTGAGAAAAATTAATTGAAAACTGCATCCTGTAGAACATTTGCAAAACATGGATGGCATGAAAAAGAATTTTGTAACACTTTAAATTCCAAAATAAAAGAAAAATATTTTATAATGGATTTTTTAACGCACGTTAGATGAATATAAAAGTAATACAGAAGTTAAAAAATAATATTTTGAAAATATGGTTCTAAGTATTTTTACTAAACTTCCTTGGTACTAAGCATTTCCGAGGTACTATTTGTCATTAGACTGATTGTTCAAATGCTTATAGGAGGTAAATTGTTGTTCGTATTTTGTTTTCCATGCCCTCACACGTCTTTCCTCTTTAACAAAGCCTCTGTATTGACTTAGCTTGCTATATTCTTAAGTCTTCAGCAAAATCTAGAAACACAACCTCGAATATTAAGAAGGAAGACATGGAATAATAGAATTCAGTAGTAATGGATTCTAGAAATATAGTTGAGAGCAGTTATTTTAAATTAAGTGTTTACAAACGCTCCCTATATTCAAGGGCCGCCAAAACGTGTATTTGTGGACAGTTCTTGGCATCAGTACCTCATCTACCCAAAAGTAATGTCTAGAAACAGTGGAAAGGTATTGAAATATAATTTGAAACGTTAATTGTTCAGTAAAGCAAAGTAAGCTAACTTTGCTCGCGCAAATTGACTAAAAACTCTTAGAAAGTTACCTACACCCAGAATTTAGCAGAAAATCTTGAAATGTTTTTCTTACAAATACACATTTCTCTATACAAATATAACAATTTGTAACTTAAAACGTCACTTATCTTATGAGAAATGATGATAATTCTTATATATTCTCCGGGATCACGATTTCATGTAAACTTATAGACATCCTCAGCAAAAAACAAAACTGTCGCCATCGTTACGAACGCTAGACGTCACTATGTTTTCGCCAGTACTACCAAAATCTGAAAATAAAACAAATTTAAAAAGAGATTCGACTGCCGGTATTACAAAATTCATTACGCGATGTTTATTTTTTAAAATAAATATATTTTCCCAAACAATTAAATCTATCGGACCATTTGATTGTTTTAATAACACTGGGCAACAAACAAAAATAATTTTTGAATGTTTCGAGCACTTCATGAGGCAATTCCTACTAATTTTGCGTTGAGAAAAACAAATATGATAATGAAAAATTTATATTAGCTCTAGTTTCTATGATATACACAAGGTGGAAGTATTACATATTAACGGATTGACAGAAAATGATACATTTTAATTACATACATGATAACAACAATGAAAGTGCATTTGATTTTTTTAAACTGGTAACCACATGCTAAGAGTTCTAATTTCCTGGGAAAATACTTCGCAGATTCTCGTGTCTGAAGAGAATCATGTGGTGGCCTATTGACATCGTCGTCTTTTAGCTTGCCTCTTGTGATGGAGTTCCGCAGAATCCCTATACAAAGACCAACAGTAATCCGCAAGCATTACTTCATTCCAACGGCCTTGATATCTTTGTTCCATAACAGAAATGTCCTGATGGAATCTCTCCCCATGTTCATCACTAACAGCTCCACAACTAGGAGGGAAAAAGTCTAGGTGGGAGTGGAGAAAATGGATCTTAAGGGACATGTTGTATCCAAGGTTATGGTATTTTTGCAGGAGCACTGTCATCAAATGCTTGTAGCTGTCATCTCTTTTGTTGCCTAAAAATCCATAAACAACACCCTTGAAGGCTTCCCAAGCTTCCTTTTCTTTCCGCTCCAAAATTTGGTCAAATGCAGGATCCTTTACAAGCTCTCTTATTTGTGGTCCGACAAAAATGCCTTCCTTATCTTTTGCATCACTTAATTTCCAAAATTTCTCTCTGATTGTGTTTTGTTTTTGACAGGTGTACCAACTCCCCCCAAAAATTCCCCCAAATTTAAAATATTCAGTCTTAAAAATGAAATGTCACTTTATCTTCAAAACAAGAGCTAATCTATCATTTTTATGGTTATTTTTTAATTCAACAGATAGAAATACACGTAAATTCATTATTTTTAAACCCGGAACATTTTCATTGTTGCCCATTGTAATTTAACTTCAGGATTTATTTCATGGTTAAATCAACAAAAATGATCTGCTATGGCCGATTTATCAGTCTGTTTATACTTAATGTTACGAACATGTTCTTTCGTTCTGTTTCTAAATTACGTTTTGTCTTTCCAATATAAACTTTATCACAATGGAAACAACACCAGATTTTTTATTAATGTGAATTTTATCTTTTATAGAGAAATGCAATAAATTTTTAATACTACATTTATTTTGAGGAAGTAAAGTTATTCCAAACACTTAATTTTTTTTTTGAAAATGTTTATTAATCCAAGGATGGTAAGCAGATTTTTTAAAATATAATCATCTTTATTTTTAAGGGTAGAAATATCATTAACAGTTTTTTCATATTTGAATTTTTCAATTTTTTTTATTTATAAAGTCTTTATTAAAATTTTTAATTAAAGCAGTATTAATAATATGTGTATATTTTTTATTAAATTCATCTTTATTCAGGGTATATCTATTAATATATAAATCAAACTATTAAAAACAGCAAATTTATGTGAAAAGGGTTAAAACGTTTATTTTCTATGTGATTATCAATATGAGTAGATTTCCGGCTGAAGACGTATATAACTTTACATGAAATCGCGATCCTGGAGAATTTATAAGAATTATCATCATTTCTTATAAGACAAGTGAAGTTTCAAGTTACAAATTGTTATATTTGTTTGCTTCAGTGTTAATAGCTTCATATTTTACGTATTTACACATTTTTATATGTCAAGATAAACATTATTTTATTGTAGTTTGAAGGGAATATAGGAATTCAGTAGACTTTAAGTGATAGTCAAATGTTTTAAGATACGATGACTGAAGCTCCATTCACTTTGCATGGCCGAGAGCTAAAAAAATGAATAACGACTTTCCATTTGAGAAAAGTATAAGTATAGTAAATTGAAATAAATAACAAGGAATATCTCACAAATGGTTCGAACCAGATCTTCGGTTTTCAAGCAGTAGCTTTGATTAGATTTGTTGGGAGGTAAAGAATTCTGAGACGAAATTCCGGCACACTGGTGCAACTGACTGTCTAAAAATTAGCTTACACATAAGGTACTAAATAAAAACACCATTCTCATAAAAAGTTCGTGTAAACCGTAGTATGGGATGGAGAGATCTTGGAATACCTTTGTGAAGCTTTTTCAAAAGATTCTGAAGTTGGGTACACAGTTTGACTTTTTATTTCTGAGTTATGAAGTGCACATACTCACAGACACACGCAGACATTTTTAAAGAAAGTTTTCTATCGGTTCAGATGTTTTGAAATGAGGTATTTGCAGCAAATTTCGGTATGCAATGCCATAACCTTCTTAGTGAGAGTATAAGTTAAATTTTCAGTGGATATTACGTAACACTCGTGCAAAGGATTTGGATGTAGCAAACGGACAGGAAAAGGAAGCCATAGAGTGCTAATAATAAACAAGGGAGAGTATAAACCAGGGACCCTGCTATTTAAATCCATCTGCAAGTTGAATCTCCTGCAAGATATAAGTATACATCCGGGAAGTAGTGACACCATTTACATGTCTATCCCTACTCACTCTTCTATAAGTTTATTATTATTATTATTATTATTATTATTATTATTATTATTATTATTATTATTATTATTATTATTATTATTATTATTATTATTATTATTATTATTATTATTATTATTATTATTATTATTATTATTATTATTATTATTATTATTATTATTATTATTATTATTATTATTATTATTATTATTATTATTATTATTATTATTATTATTATTATTATTATTATTATTATTATTATTATTATTATTATTATTATTATTATTATTATTATTATTATTATTATTATTATTATTATTATTATTATTATTATTATTATTATTATGATTATGATTATTATTATTATTATTATTATTATTATTATTATTATTATTATTATTATTATTATTATTATTATTATTATTATTATTATTATTATTATTATTATTATTATTATTATTATTATTATTATTATTATTATTATTATTATTATTATTATTATTATTATTATTATTATTATTATTATTATTAATTATTATTACTATTATTACTATTATTATTACTATTATTACTATTATTACTATTATTATTATTATTATTATTACTATTATTATTATTATTATTATTTTTTTTTTTTATTTATTTATTTATTTCTGATCTCTACATGCTCCACTACATAAGTAGTACTACATGCTTTTCACTCTTTTTGTGATTTTTGTATACATTTTTCCAGTTTTTATGTGAACCATTTAGTTTTTTTTTTTTTTTTTTTTTTTTTTGCTTGTATTACACATTAATGCCTTTTAGTACTTGAAAGTCTATAGAGTTTACAAATTTTGTAAATGATTTTAAATGTCTTTTAATTAGTATTGACTTGTGTGTTGGCCAGTTATCAGTTCTTAGAACACTATGTTTTAGAGTTTCTCTTGCACTATTCACCACACTGCACTCGAATATTATGTGATCCACCGTTTGGGCTCCTCTCCTGCATGAACACTCAGGGCTGCTAACGATCTTGAGTCTGTTGAGATAAGTGTTGATATTTCCGTGTCCTGTAAGTATTGTTGTCATGTTTGGTGTTAGGTAGAACCTGTTTGTGAGTCTGCTTTCCACTGTTGGGAAGAATTCCTTTGTGGTTGTGCCTTTTGTGCTCTGTTCCCATTTCTGCTGCCATTTGTTTTTTGTTGATTTCCGAAGAATTTGTTTTATTGCGGTGATCGGTAATTTGTTGTAGTATATTTCCTTAGTTTTTGCTGCATTCTTTGCCAGTCTGTCAGCCACTTCATTACCCTCTATTCCAATATGAGCCTTTACCCATTTGAATTGTATTTTCCAATCTTTTGCTCTTAGTATTGCTGTAGTTCTTCGTATTTTCTCTGTTAGGTTATTGTGATTATTGTAATCGTCTATGGAGTCAATTGTTATTCTGCTGTCTGTGTGTATGGTTACTGTTTTGTTATCTGTGTCTTCAGTGTCCGTCGTTTCTAATAATTCCAGCGCTTTTGCAATTGCCAGTTGCTCTGCCTGATTATTTGAGCATCTTTCATTGAGTTTGTATTTTTTTTGGTTTATCAGTTGGTTTTGTCTGTATATGGCTACTCCTGCTCCCACTCCTACGTCACTTTTGCTTCCATCTGTATATATTTGCCACACTGTATTTTCATTGTTTCCTATTTCTGGTTCTTTTGTGCCTTGAAAGTCAGCTGGGTGGAGCCAATTCTTGGGGTTTTCCGGGCGGTCTATTTGGTATTCAGTGTTGGTTTTTCCTGTTTTTACGTTATATAGTTCAGCCACCTCTCTTGCCTTTAAGTCTATGGGTATTGTTCCCGTGATTATGCAGAGTGCTTCATGGGAAATTGTCCTATATGCCTTTGCCATCCTTGTGAGCATTAATCTTTGAACTCTAACATATTTCATTTGGTTGTGTTTCTTTTCTAATGATTCCATCCAGACTGGTGCAGCGTATAGTAGAATTGGCAGTATTGCTCCTTTATATATTATTTCTAGAGCCTGATGTTTTAAGCCCCAAACTATCCTTGCCGATTTGGAAAGTGCATTGATTAATTTGATGCATTTTTCACTCACTTTGTTTATGTGGTCGTTGAAAGTGAATCGGCTGTCTATGGTTATGCCTAAGTAATCCATCTTTTCTACTTGCTCCAGTTGTTTCCCATTCATGTAGATATCTATTGTCTTTCTCTTTTTCCGTCTTCTTGATATTAATATTACTTTTGACTTGTTTTCATTGAAGTGAGTTTTGTTTTCAATTGACCACTGTGTGACTTTTCTAATATTAATGTTCGTGAAGTATTATTATTATTATTATTATTATTATTATTATTATTATTATTATTATTATTATTATTATTATTATTATTATTATTATTATTATTATTATTATTATTATTATTATTATTATTATTATTATTATTATTATTATTATTATTATTATTATTATTATTATTATTATTATTATTATTATTATTATTATTATTATTATTATTATTATTATTATTATTATTATTATTATTATTATTATTATTATTATTATTATTATTATTATTATTATTATTATTATTATTATTATTATTATTATTATTATTATTATTATTATTATTATTATTATTATTATTATTATTATTATTATTATTATTATTATTATTATTATTATTATTATTATTATTATTATTATTATTATTATTATTATTATTATTATTATTATTATTATTATTATTATTATTATTATTATTATTATTATTATTATTATTATTATTATTATTATTATTATTATTATTATTATTATTATTATTATTATTATTATTATTATTATTATTATTATTATTATTATTATTATTATTATTATTATTATTATTATTGTTATTGTTATTGTTATTGTTATTGTTATTGTTATTGTTATTGTTATTATTATTATTATTATTATTATTATTATTATTATTATTATTATTATTATTATTATTATTATTATTATTATTATTATTATTATTATTATTATTATTATTATTATTATTATTATTATTATTATTATTATTATTATTATTATTATTATTATTATTATTATTATTATTATTATTATTATTATTATTATTATTATTATTATTATTATTATTATTAATATTAATTATTATTATTATTATTATTATTATTATTATTAATATTAATTATTATTATTATTATTATTATTTATTATTATTATTATTATTATTATTATTATTATTATTATTATTATTATTATTATTATTATTATTATTATTATTATTATTATTATTATTATTATTATTATTATTATTATTATTATTATTATTATTATTATTATTATTATTATTATTATTATTATTATTATTATTATTATTATTATTATTATTATTATTGTTGTTGTTGTTGTCTACTACCTATTTACCACTAGAATGATGAACGATTGTTTAAATGGTACAAATGAGATTGTGGAGGACTTAAGCGATAGCTGGTTGCTATGGTGATCACTTCGATGTTCAGTCCCCTTTGCATGGCCGAGAGATAAAAAGTGAATAACGATTTCCACTTCAGAGAAGTATAAGCATTGGAGAATCCATACCAATTACAGGGACTAGGTACGTCGGAAGTTGGTAATACCACGAAAATGTTTGTTTAACGTACACTTTTTGTAGAGTAAGATTTTGTCTATCTCGTACGCCTTACCATTTGTGCAAAAGTTGTGCGGAATGAAGCGACTTCAGAGGTTAATCTCTTAAAGGCCAGATGTAAGTTTCATTTTATCATATAGATATCTTAAAACCTATGGTATTTTACCATAATCGTTAGAGACTTTATGGGAAAATCAACATTTTCCAAAAATGTTCCATGTAAAGCGTACTCAGGGGCACGAGAGCTGTTCTTAAACAAAAACTTGTCACATTCTTGGAAGAATCAAACCTAAATGTCATATTTGGTATTTAACCAACGTATCGTAACTATTACCTTACATTTTCATGTTCTTCTGTACCTAAATTTCAAAGAAGCCGATGAAATTTTGGTTAGTTTACTCGTTTAAAATCGATCATTATTTCTTCAATATTTTAGTTTTGTGCAATTAAAGATTGAATCGTGTTTAATATTAAAACCTTGCTGTAAAAATGTTATAAATAACACCTCTACGAAATCATGCATTGATGTGCTTATAGGGACTGCGCTATTTGCAAATCGTTTTAAAAATGATTACGCGAATATCAGTCTTTAAAGCATCGCATATGCGTACAAACATTTAGACTATTTAAATAAAACTATATTTCCCTTTGAATTTTTTTTTTCTCGAAAATTCACTGTCGATTTCAGTTTTGGGATTATACACAAATATTTTCACGTGATTCCTTCTATCTTAAATACATTTTAAGAAATTAGTCTACTCAGTTTTTACATTCGAAACCTTTTTCCTCTTTTTGATAGTTATTTAATAACATAACTGCACATATTTTTCATAAAATATAAAACTCTTCAACATACAATGAAGGCTCTTTGGAAAACAGACAGTCTGAGTCGATAGAGTAAAAGTTGTCTGAATAAAAGATATTTCGTAATGTTAGGTGTTTTCCCTCTTTATACATTTATAACGAACGTGATTACAACATAACTTGCTTACATATGAGTTTTGGTATCCAGAAACTTCAGCATATAAGTCTATAGAACGGTAATAAAGGTGATTTATAGTTTTGACATATTTTTGTTAGAAACATATTGAGTAAATTTTAATTGAAGCACTCAGATTCAGAATTAAATTAATGTTTTTGAGAAATGCTGTTAAACGCACTGAATACCAGTTCTGTAATAGTGCTAAAAGATTTGCGGATCAGAAGATGTTAGGTCGAACATATTATGATCCAGGCAAGTTCAATGGGCATCAATTTCAGAAATAAAAGTTGGTAAGTCAGCCTTTCCGAGTTAGATGTTGTTAAGTCAAGTAGTTGCCGTATTAGCCGTTTGGTGGTGCAACTGCAATGTGTCACACAAGCTCTTTGATATTAGCCGTTGATACATTTTAGATTACACATTTAGACATTAGACATTCTTAGACATTCCTCTAGTGCACTTTCAGAAAGTTTATCTGTACTTTCCAATACCAGGACACTCTTTCATGCCCATTGACAGAATTTTTGGCAATATTGAGATGGATAAAGTCTTAGTACCTTCCACATGAGTGAAACTGATCAAAGGTTCACTACAGAAGAAGCCCATTGATGTTGTGTATGTCAAACGTCCACTGACTGATAACGGGGAACATGATGGCACTCCAGTTGTTGAAGTTTTTGACTTCAAAGATGTCCTCGACCATGTCCTCGTAATTCCTGAATTCACTTTAATCCGCGGTGTGTATTTCCAAAAAGGATGTGTACCAGAAGTTTGTCATTCAATGTCTTCCTCACTTTATCCTCCCGTCTCTTTTGAGCAGAGTAGTGATGTTTCAAGCGTTACACAAGGCATGTAATAGTGCGAAAAACACACCAATTAAGAAGCCAAAATATTACTATGTTCGATCACTACTGGAACATGTCACTCTGCCAGAAGGTACCACATTTTATGACACAATGACATATGGAAGTGAGGTAGCAGATGTTAGAGATGGAGTGATGTTTTGATGAGGATGTTGTATGTCAATCCGTGAAGTGCATACTGGATTAGTCCATAGTAGAGATGTATTGATGAAAATAAAGTAATAGTTTATCCATGGCTACATATTATAATATTGTATAATGGAAACACTCTAACATTAAGAAACAGAATCTGTTAAGTCAAGTGACTTAACAGCTTTTCATCCATTTTAAGTTAAAAGTGGTTAAGTCCTAATAACAAAATATCCTGTCACACATGCTACATATGTCAAACCGTGAGAAACACCACAACACAGTACTTTGTACCTCCAAACGGACCCATGACAATTTATTTCATTTGTATTACTATTCTGGTATTTAAAATTACATTTGTAAATTTTGAGCAGCTCACCTGCACAATTTTGAAACTGTGGCATAGCAACTTCTGCTTCTGACCACTTCAATTAAAGAAACAAAATATAATACGAGGATCGATTATCGCTTTCTGAACTCCGTGTTTTGTTTGCTCTAGTGTAGTGTCAACTAGCTTTTGTTTCTATGCTCTTTGGAGTGCAGCACGTTTACATACTGTGCAGTAACAACTATTTCTGCTCTATAACTTTCTCAGCGTCTTCTCAACCCTGAGGTTTTATAGGATCAGTGTGTTCGTATTCAACTACGGGGTTTTGTAAACTCTTTCATGTTTCAGTAATTTAGAAATGGAATTAAATATTCTATAGTTCCATGTTTTTCAGAAAAGGTTGGTATTTTCGGTAGTGACCGTATTATATAAACACCTGTTCAGTTGTTTTTATGGTTACCATGCACACAAACACTCTTCTTTTATAATATAGTACATACAGACCATAGACTTGAAAAATGCAGTTCAAGGTGTTCTATAAAATCTTGACATGGGACTTTATGATCTTCTCTGTACAAACTATTGTTACAAAATGTTATTATTTTATCTACTTCATGTTACTTACTTTAATACAAATTATTTTATTACTATTTCCTTGTAAATACATTGCACACATGATACTTAAGCGATATTGAAATACAAGGGGCGTCCAGAAAGTAAGTTATGTTTCAATTTATCTCCGCTGCAGCGCTGCGATCGCAGTTCCGCACATGCGTTGTAGACCCTCTATATCAAGGAGAAGAAACGTGTGCCATTGTGAGATCGCTGTCAGCCACGTACGCTTTGTTGTGCTTGTTTACAATGTCGGTGTTGATTGAAAATCCCGCGTCTTGTGAAATCAGATCTGTGATTCGTTTTCTGAATGCTAGGAAAGTGAAACCAATTGAAATTTAACGGCTGTCAAAAAGTGTTGTGTTTCTTCACGATAACGCACGACCACACACTTCAAATGCGACGAAAAGCATCCTACAGAGATTTGGCTGGGACATGTTTGACCGCCCCCCGTACAGCCCTGATCTCGCTCCTAGCAACTTTCATCTGGTTTTGCATCTCAAATCTCTCCTTGGCGGTCAACACTTCAACAATGACGAAGAGCTGAAAGAAAATGTTTCCAACTTGTTGAAGACACAGGCGGCAAACTTCTATGAAGAAGGTATAAAAAACTTGTGCCTCGCTATGACAAATGCCTGCAAAATTTCGGCAGTTATGTGGAAAAGTAGTTTAAGAGTTGTAGAATTTTGTGCAACAAATAATTTTTCTGTATCTGTACACAATTTAATTTTATTGCCAAACACAACATACTTTCTGGACGTACCTCGTATTAAAAGCTGATGGCTATTTGAAGATTTTGAAATTACGTTCTGTATACAGTTGGGGGAAGGAATTACCAAATTGATTTCAGAAAAGTAGAAATATTCTAATAATAAAACCAGTAACAAGGAATTCTTCGAATGGCTAACTCCACAAAAAAATATTTGGCATCAGTCCTGTGTTTTAACGAATTCTGCATTTTTGGTGTACTAAGATATTGTCTATCTCTTGCTTTTACCACCTATACAAAATTCATTCAGAATGAAGAAGATTTTGAGGATATTTCTAGTAAATAGAAATTTGCGTTTTATTTACTATGGAAATATCTTAAATTTGTGGTATTTTAATCAGAATTATTACAAAGCTTTAATTAAAATTATTATATTTTTTAAAATTTTTCATGTAAAAGTTGGGAAATGTTAATGAGTGTGCACACGTACATTTTGGAGGATTCCCAACACGCATACTTCTAGAGATATCTTGGTATCAGATGTTACTGAAGTGAAACTCGTTTGGTTCACGGAGCAGTGCTGGAAACCTTTGCATGAGTTGTGGTCGTAAAGTTTTGTTTGTGACAGTGCTGCGGTTTTGCCGGAGTGTCAAGTATCATAAACAACTATTAGACTTCATTAACTTGTCATATTCACTAACCGTATACTGTACCTCATAACCATAACCTCACATTCTCAGCATTCTGTGGAAAACGCTGGACAGTTCTCGGGTACATACCAAAGCACCTTCAAGTAAACATATTTACATAAGAAAATATCTGGTATATCCCATACACACTCACATGACTTTCTCTACTCTTGTACACACATTTATTGCTCTATCTACTTCAAGATAAACATTATCTTATTGTAGTTACAAGGGAATACAGTAGACTTTAAGCGATAGTCAAATGTTTTATAAACATGAATTTCTCTACTCTTGTACAAACACTTATTGCTCTATCTACTTCAAGATAAACATTATTTTATTGTAGTTACAAGGGAATACAGTAGGCTTTAAGTGATAGTCAAATGTTTTATATACATGACTTTCTCTACTCTTGTACAAACACTTATTGCTCTATCTACTTCAAGATAAACATTATCTTATTGTAGTTACAAGGGAATACAGTAGACTTTAAGTGATAGTCAAATGTTTTATATACATGACTTTCTCTACTCTTGTACAAACACCTATTGCTCTATCTACTTCAAGAAAAACATTATCTTATTGTAGTTACAAGGGAATACACTAGAGTTTAAGTGATAGTCAAATGTTTTATAGGCATGACTTTCTCTACTCTTGTACAAACACTTATTGCTCTATCTACTTCAAGATAAACATTATCTTATTGTAGTTACAAGGGAATACAGTAGATTTTAAGTGATAGTCAAATGTTTTATATACATGACTTTCTCTACTCTTGTACAAACACTTATTGCTCTATCTACTTCAAGATAAACCTTATTGTAGTTACAAGGGAATACAGTAAACTTTAAGTGATAGTCAAATGTTTTATATACACGACTTTCTCTACTCTTGTACAAACATTTATTGCTCTATCTACTTCAAGATAAACATTATCTTATTGTAGGTACAAGGGAATACAGTAGACTTTAAGTGATAATCAAATGTTTTATATACATGACTTCCTCTACTCTTACTTATTGCTCTATCTACTTCAAGATAAACATTATCTTATTGTAGGTACAAGGGAATACAGTAGAATTTAAGTGATAGTCAAATGTTTTATATACACGACTTTCTCTACTCTTTTAGAAACACTTACTGCTTTATCTACTTCAAGATAAACATTATCTTATTGTAGTTACAAGGGAATACAGTAGAATTTAAGTGATAGTCAAATGTTTTTAAATTGGTCGCTGTGTAACGTCTCTGTTAATTCTCGTTGCATGGGCGCGATATAAGAACCCAAATAACGGCCTCTTATTTGAGAAAAGTATTGGAAAATTCAAATCAATAACAACGAATACCTCGTAAATTTTAAGTACACAAAGAACTGTATTTTATGCAAAATGTGCCATGTTTTGTGCTGCAAGATTTGGTATATTTGGTATATTTGGTTATCGAGAATGAAGAGAACTTCTAGGTACATTCCTAATAACAATAAATTATATTAAACACGAGCATTTCGATTAATATAGTTGATCTTGCATTTTGAAATTAAAATATTTCTAATTTCAAGAAAATTTCCTCCACCTTAAGATATCCTTTAAATGAAAAGTAAAGTATATTTTTTTGCATGTAGTTCCCAAAATTCTCATAGAATCCTGATTAAAATGCTTTATACAGGTGGACATATGTAGACATACAGTATTGACATATTTACATAAATCTTCTTTCAAATATCTTATCAAAAAAAAAAAAAAAAAAAAAAATCATAGGAGTAAAGTCTGGAGGTCTTCGTCAGGTGTTCAGTTCCAGGACTGTTCTTTGCTTTCATTTTTATAGACTTTGGACAAACGTCTGAGTAACTAACACTTCATTTAGAGGAGTTGTAGCGGTGACTAGTAGAGCACTTTTTGGTGCATTAATGACAGACCCTGTCTGATGAAAATTGTTGCGTAGCCTCTAAATTGTGAGTCTGAATGGAGGAAATGTTTCAAATTCTTTACACCATATCTCTCCAACCCATTCCCGATTTCCTGTCTTCCTAGAATGTTCCAAAATCCAGATTCGTTGATGTTTAGTTAAATTACCCGCCATTGTGATTGTAAACAAAGAATAAAACAGACAAAAGGCAAACGAATGGACAACAGACCAACTCAAGAAGGCTGTGAAACTTAATAATTAAATAAATATCCATACAAATCAAACAATCTTAACCCTGCAAATTTACTAATCATAACACTGAAGGGCCCAAGGAACAAACAAGATAAGTTACTTTGTTTTCTCAAAATGATTTTAAATTGTCATTGGATGCTCCATGGGAAATACCATATTTTAAAGGTATGAAGCAGGGGAAAAACTGGTTAGTCATGGGGTTTTTTGACTTTTAAATTTTGGCGTACAGGAAAGGAACCAGATAAGTCCATTTTTCCCGCTAAAGAACAAAGCAAGTCATCCTTCTGCCAATAGAGACAGGGCGATAGTGATGTATCCCACCATTAACTCTTCGTTGAACTTCAGAGACAGCCATTCCTACATGGAATGTGATAAGAATGTTTGTCTTCGGCATTAGAAACAAAGAATGGAAAAGTTCATAAGCATGATTACAAATTCAAGAATCAAACCTTCACCTTTTATAATATTGTGACTTTGTGGGTTCGTGAAATGAAAAGTCCAAATGCACCACTCAAAAATGTTCTTTATTTCCACTGACTTACAGTTAAACTCTTGCCAATTACACAGAATTACGTAATGCACACAATTACAGTTCACCAGTTCGTCAGTTAAAGTTCCACTGTACGCTCACAATTACGTAAATTCTTCCGTTGCACGCACGCAGTCTTCTTGTCCGTCCGCTAGCTCGTCACGTACTGACTAACCGACTGACTCAATTCACTCACTGCAGCCCTTTTTATAGGAATATCACAGTCTTCTAGAAGTCTCTGGTTTCCGTGAATCCACGCGAAGGTTCCAGATGGCAATGGGAGGGAGAAAAGAGGCGGCTAGCGACAAATGACATTTCCCTAATCATCCCCCTCAGTTAGTGACAGAGACTAATGAGGTGAGCGTGGCGCGGCCTCCGGTCCCTTACTCAGCTGTCGTCTGTTGTGCTTCCCGATAATTGGGTGACAATATATATAATATAATATATTATATAATATTTTATATAATAATATTTCAACACTGAGCTTTGCTGTTTGCTCTCAGGATCAAAATGATGTAGCCGAGTTTCATCAGCAGTGATTACGTTAGAAAAAAACTCCGGATCTTCCTCTAACATCAACTTTAACGCATGCAGACCTGAATGCGAATATCCTATTGTCCGGGAATCAACAGTCTTGGAACCCATCGCGCACAAATACGTCTCATGTGTAATGTTTCTGTCACCAACGTGTGGGTGGCACCCAATGAAATGTTCAGTATTTCAGAAAGTGATCTTCAGGTAATTCGTCGATCCTCGCAATGACAGCAGCAGTGTTGATGTTTTCTTCTGTAAGGGCAGTAACTGGAGCACCGGGTCCACCTTCCTTTGAAGTTGATTGTCTTCCCTTTTTAAACATTTAAACCACCTTCGAGCTGTGCTGTAGGGAAGAACAGACTCTCCATAGGCCTCCTGTAACATTGTATAGGCCTCAACTGAAGGTTTGTTGAGACGAAAGCAGAATTTCAAAGCCGCATATTGTTCCTCGCGTGTTACCTCCATTGCAGCGGTAGGAGATGCTGAACATGTCTGTACTTGTCTGGTTCTCACAAGCGGAACCCGGAGTACCAACAATGAAACTACTGCGGCGTGTTTGTTTCACATTAAGCTAACAGAATATAATACGATTGAATTTTAGTGCGAAAAATTATAACCGTAAAAAAATTATGATCATTCTTTATTTAACAGCTCTCGTAATAATAGTAATAATAACACTGGGGAACAAAAAAAAATATTTTTATATACCCGAAACAAAATAGGCAAATTCTTATGTAAACTGATCTGCTGATTCCAAAAATGCCCCTCAAAATGCTGCATCACGTAACATTTTTTAGGTATTCATAATTTTTTATGAAAGGTTACAGAAATGTGATGTGATAACTCATATTTGATTAATTGAAAATAATAACAATTATTATTAACTATTATTATTATTATTAAAATAAATAAACACAAGATAATGATGAAAACCAATACGTGAATTATCTCAGAAGTGTTTCACTGTTGATTTTTTTGTATTGACTCTCCCGTTTGAGGAACCAACAATAGTCTCCGAACATGGCTGAATCCCAGCGACCCTGGTAACGTCTTTCCATCTCAGAAATGTGCTGGTGAAAACGCTTACCTTGCTCATCACTTACTACAGCTCCTAGGTTTGTAGGGAAACTCAAGGTGAGAGTGCAAAAAGTGGATTTTAAGTTGCATACGGCAACCCATTTCTTTGTAGCTCCTTAATAGTTCTGAGACTAAAGTTTCATAATTTTCTTCTTTGTTATTGCCCAGGAAGCCTTCCACCACTGATGTAAATGATTTCCATGCTGCCAGTTCAATACGTTTAAGCTTTGATTCAAAAACACTGTCTTTAAGAAGTAGTCTTATTTGAGAACCGACAAATATACCTTCCTTCAATTTAGATTCACTTATTGTCCAAACTTTTAACAAAATTCTTCATTAACCCGAGCTTTATGTGAAGTGGGGGGAGAAGAACTTGGTTTGGGTCTACTGGAGGCACATACTTAACATTGCTTGCTCCAGGGGTATAGTCTTCCCTTTCCCCCCATTCTTTCACTATAAAATGCTTGTCAGTTGCCCTACTGTCCCATAAACACAAAAAACAGCAATATTTTGTGAAACCTCCCTGCAGTACCGTTAGCTATGCAACTACCTTGAGGTTACTACAAATTTCCCAGCCATGGTTTTGATAACTAATAGGATCTAAAATTATGGACATGGAATCGTATGTCTCCTTCATTCCTATGGCATGAAATAAAGGTATTGAAGGTAGTAAATTGCCATTATGAAGCAACACTGCCTTTAAGCTGTATTTAGAATTGTCAATTGCTATTATTTTAAATTAAGTCAATATGAGTTGGTATCATACCTCGTTTGTGTCATTTTATATAAAATAATAAGAATATCTGAAAAACGTTACGTGATACAGCATTTTCAGAGGCATTTTTGGAATCAGCGAGTCATTTTGCATAAGAATTAGCCTATTTTGTTTCGGGTACAAAAAACGTGTTCCCTAGTGTAATGGAACAATTTTGTTACAGTATTACAAAAATAATAGTAATACAATTATTGTAATTGCAAACAAAATTTCTGATGGCTGACTTTCCTGGTTTTCTTTCTGTTTTAGATGATTTACCTGGTTTTTTATCTGAAAAAATGCTATTAGTGCAATATTATTGACTAAACGGACAGGAAGTCCACTTTACTTGACTCACAACATGTGACGCATTATTTCACTATGTTTGAAAGAAGTGTTTTGTTTGAGAATCACACATTCTGTTTTAAAATTAAATATGTGTTTTCTGGCTTTCATAGAAAAAAAGGTTCTTTCCCTGGACCCTTCAACTGTGTACTACATATGCCCACTCCTGTATTTAAAATCCTTGGTAAAATTCAGCTTACAGTTTTAATTTACTTTGAATATCCTGTGAGGTCCTGAATGATTTTTGCATAATTCGTAAATTGTATTTCCTTACTATTGTTTTAATTTTAAAATATATAATATATAAAGTAATATAATAGTAATATAATATATTATTCAAGTTAACGTTAGAAAGACACGTAGACAAATCACGATAAACAGTTCGAATGCCTAATTCCTAACGGAAAGAGCGTTGTCGTAGAATTTTGACAATGGATGTCAGGTCACTGTAAACAAGAGGGCTGTGGTTTAATAAACACGCATCAATAATCGAACGAAGGTAGCAATTTGGCATCTGGTCTTGTAGAAGGGACGCGTGTTTATAACGTTCCTAGTTTGTTTGTGTTCATAGCGATATAATGGATCCCTGCGGTGAACTGTAAGGGTTGTTTAGAACAAAGAAATCTAATAATGCATGCTCCACCACCATCAGGTTCAACTCTTTCAATCGAAGAAGCGTGCTATTGGCGAAACAAAGGACACAGGTTAAAATGGAATTATCGGCGTGTAAAATAGGCGGGTTTCCTTTGAGTTTGATAGAGATGTGCAGTGACATCCAACTCGTGGAAAATAATACCAAGTTTTGTGTGAATTATTCATCATAAGGAACAATAGAATCGTGGTCATGCTGAGCAACGCAAAAATCGTTCAACTGGAAAATATGACGCCTGCAGATGGACGGGTTTCGAATTCCGTTTAGGCTAAAATTATCAGAAATGTCGGTGAAAACGCTGCTATGTTTGTTGATATTATAATAGTAGCATCTGTTGTGTTTGGCAGACGTTCACGTGGTACATTAGTTCAAGTTTTCACAGGTGGCTCGCTGCTGGCAATTTTCTGGAGAAAAAAATCTATTTCTGGAACCCATACGGTCGTATTTAGAACCCACGTTACACGACAGTAATTTGAACATTCAATCATTAGCTACATTGTGTATATACAGCAAAGAAAACTTCTATTAACTGTTTCCATAGTGACCAAGTTGAGAATTACTGCACACTTTTGGACCTGGTTACTATAGAAACAGTACATGTTGTTATATTGCTAATGTACAGGAAAGTACTGTACTATATTAAATGTTTCCATGGTAACCAAGTTGAGAATTACTACACACTTTTGGACCTAGTTCCTATAGAAACAGTACATGTTGTTATATTGCTAATGTACAGGAAAGTACTGTCCTATATTAAATGTTTCCATGGTAACGAAGTTGAGAATTACTACACACTTTTGAACCTGGTTACTATAGAAACAGTACATGTTGTTATGCTGCAATTGTACAGGAAAGTACTGTACTATATTAACTGTTTCCATAGTGACCAAGTTGAGAATTACTGCACACTTTTGGACCTCGTTACTATAGAAACAGTACATGTTGTTATATTGCTAATGTACAGGAAAGTACTGTACTATATTAACTGTTTCCATGGTAACCAAGTTGAGAATTACTACACACTTTTGGACCTAGTTCCTATAGAAACAGTACATGTTGTTATATTGCTAATGTACAGGAAAGTACTGTCCTATATTAAATGTTTCCATGGTAACGAAGTTGAGAATTACTACACACTTTTGAACCTGGTTACTATAGAAACAGTACATGTTGTTATGCTGCAATTGTACAGGAAAGTACTGTACTATATTAACTGTTTCCATGATAACCAAGTTGAGAATTACTACACACTTTTGGACCTCGTTACTATAGAAACAGTACATGTTGTTATATTGCTAATGTACAGGAAAGTACTGTACTATATTAACTGTTTCCATGGTAACCAAGTTGAGAATTGCTAAACACTTTTGGACCTGGTTACTATGGAAACAGTACATGTTGTTATATTGCTAATGTACAGGAAAGTACTGTACTATATTAACTGTTTCCATGGTAACCAAGTTGAGAACTACTACACACTTTTGGACCTGGTTACTATAGAAACAGTACATGTTGTTATTTTGCTAATGTACAGGAAAGTACTGTACTATATTAACTGTTTCCATGGTAACCAAGTTGAGAATTACTACACACTTTTGGACCTGGTTACTATAGAAGCAGTACATGTTGTTATATTGCTAATGTACAGGAAAGTACTGTACTATATTAACTGTTTCCATGGTAACCAAGTTGAGAATTACTACACACTTTTGGACCTGGTTACTATAGAAACAGTACATGTTGTTATATTGCTAATGTACAGGAAAGTACTGTACTATATAAACTGTTTCCATGGTAACCAAGTTGAGAATTACTACACACTTTTGGACCTGGTTACTATAGAAACAGTACATGTTGTTATATTGCTAATGTACAGGAAAGTACTGTACTATATTAACTGTTTCCATGGTAACCAAGTTGAGAATTACTACACACTTTTGGACCTGGTTACTATAGAAACAGTACATGTTGTTATATTGCTAATGTACAGGAAAGTACTGTACTATATTAACTGTTTCCATGGTAACCAAGTTGAGAATTACTACACACTTTTGGACCTGGTTACTATAGAAACACATGTTGTTATATTGCTAATGTACAGGAAAGTACTGTACTATAATAACTGTTTCCATGGTAACCAAGTTGAGAATTACTACACACCCTTGGACCTGGTTACTATAGAAACACATGTTGTTATATTGCTAATGTACAGGAAAGTACTGTACTATATTAACTGTTTCCATGGTAACCAAGTTGAGAATTACTACACACTTTTGGACCTGGTTACTATAGAAACAGTACATGTTGTTATATTGCTAATGTACAGGAAAGTACTGTACTATATTAACTGTTTCCATGGTAGCCAAGTTGAGAATTACTACACAATTTTGGATCTGGTTACTTATGGAAAGTTGTGTGCTGTGGCAAGTCTCTGTATTTATTTAATTTATAAAATGTATATATATATATATATATATATATATATATATATAAATTGGTAATTAATATTTTACTATTACAATTCGTTAAATATTTCAATAAAGTAAGATGTTACGAACAGTAAGTTTCTACATAAGGCGGGACTTTCAAAGTCAAATGCAAATTCGTGGATGGTAGTTTTTTTTTTTCGTGTAGATATTAGGAGACAGTGTACTGGCGCATATTCATTTGTTGTGACCGGCAGCTGTTTTATTTCGTAAACACTTTGATGTTTCCTAGAATGATCGGTAGGTGCGCTTTGCAGGCATTCCGCCAACAATGAAACATATGTGTTGTTCCTTTGTACCCGCTATTCACAGATGGCCGACATCTAAATTGAGCTTGGGATGCTGACTGCTTCATTAGATGACAAAATCGTGGACCAGGATGTTTTCGGCGACAAACGGCGCTCTGATACATGGAGGCGGCACAAAAATATTCATGCTCTGTCAGTCTTTAAACTTTCTTTTTTATTCAAACATTCACATGAGATTCTCGATCCACTGTCGTTTACTTTCTGTATAGTCTCTCAAAAAATGTTTACGAAAGCTCATTGCTTTCTCTACTCCCGACTTAGAAGGAGAAGTTTTCATTGAGATATATATTTTATGCCGTTCTTAACACCACAACCGAGAAAAAGGCTTTTTAGAAGAAATTTCGAGGTGTATTTCAGCTTAACTGAACATTCGAGAGTCGCATAAATGAATAACATTGGAACACAAGTTTACTGTATACTCACGACAAGAAGTCTAGAGGGGAATGAAGGGCAGAGGAGCTTGAACTGTTTATCTGCTCCGGTAACGGATCTTTTTTTTTTTTTTTAATAGATTTATTAACTCGGTCAGCAATAATACATGCTTTGCAGATCTGAGGGGACAGATACAAAAAAAATATATATATAGTAATAACAGTGTAGAGGTAGGGCACTGTGCCTCTTCTGCACTAATACAAATGAGATACTGAACTAATAAAATGGTATACATACTTCAATAGTGAGAATTTACACAGTAGAACAGAAGAATAGGAAAGCAAATGTGGAACAGTAGATCATTCAGAAGTAGAAGTGTCATCACTGTAAAGCAGGTCCTGTGATACTCGTCGATTCAGTCGCATTGGCCGGCGACTTCGGACGCCGATGTTATACGTCACAGTTCCTGGGACGTGGCGTAGATTGTAGAAGGAGCGTCGAGCAATCTGTCGCACGAAATGGGCGAGAGGAAGAAGTCCCAACTCGTGATGCAGCTGCTGGTTGCGGACAAACCATGGATTCGCAGGAATCGACTCTGGAGGACCTGTAGACGTCTCAGGTGACAACTGCTGGCAGCGCCCCTAGACCTGGCAGGCATAAGTAATAAGAGGTTGAACCAGAGATTTAAAGTTCTACAAAGTTATGGCTGTACCTATACTGACATACGGAAGTGAGACTTGGACGTTAACTAAAAGGCAACAGAGTAAAACACAGGCTTCAGAAATGAAATTCTTGATAAGTGTGAAAGGATGCACGAAGAGAGACTTAATAAGAAATGAAAATATAAGAGAAGAGCTGGACATTTTTAGTATGAATGATAGGTTAAAAGATCTCAAACAAAAATGGAAGGAACATGTTGAAAGAATGCCAGATAATAGACTTACAAAACAAATATTACAGTATCATCCTAAAGGTAGGAGATCGGTGGGCAGACCCAGGAAACGATGGCTGGAGGACTTCGAAGGCGGAACAGGCACTTGATTGCCTATGCCATGAAGAGAGGAAGAAGAAGAAGAAGAAGAAGAAGAAGAAGAAGAAGAAGAACCAGAGATTTGTACAGGAGCATTGAAGATTCTAAACCAAGTGAAGTGCGTTTGTGAAATAAAGGAGAGTTGTGAAAGACGAGCGGATGGCAGGGTAATGTTGCGGTCAATATGAGGCTTCCACGTAAGCCGAGTGTCCAGTAACACTGGTGCATGATCAGTCAGAAGGCGTATAGGCGGAGGTGGATTTTAGCGGCGTAAAGTAAAAGTTTTGGCTTCAGCTTTCTGGTATTGAGGGAGATGCACCAAGTTCCACACCATTGAGTGAGGCGATCAAGAGAGAGCTGTAAGTTTCGTACAGCAGAATGTAGATTGGAGTGTGAGTAATATAACACTGTGTCGTCAGCATACAGGGCAAATGGGGTTGGAGCCATGTCTGGCATATCGGAGGTGTAAATACTAAACAGCGTTGGTGCCAGTAATGAACCTTGTGGAACGCCTGTTGTAATAGGACGCTTAGATGAAAGAGTACCTCCAATGCGCACCGCAAAAGTGTGATCGGTGAGAAAACTGGTAATAATGTGGATTAAGTATTCCGGGAGATCAGTGCGATAGAGGTTATGTAACAAGCCAGAATGTCGCACCTTATCAAATGCCTGTGCTACATCAAGGAAAATAGCTAGGGTATGTTGACGATGCTCGAATCCAGTGACAATGTGTTGAGTTAACTTCAATAGTTGATGAGCAGTAGAGTATTTCGGGCCAAACCCGAATTGAAATGAAGGAATAATGTGATTACTGGTGAGGTACTGCACGAGACGGCGATGAATTACCTTCTCAAAGAGTGGTAATGGATCTGTTTACTATGAAATGAGTGTATGAGATTACATATGAGTCACCCATGCTGCCAAATCTAATGTTTGTTGCAGCAAATGCAGCGACAGTATTATGTATGGGTGAGCTATGTGACAACACTTGTGTATTTTAAACGAACCTTGCATCCTTGTCATATTGGGAAGGTGAGCATAAATACCGTGGGGGCAGTAAAATGATTACGCTACACATTCCTCTAGCTTGCGTTCTTGTCGTGGGTCTACAGCACTAGTTCCTAAGTTTGTGAACCGAGAAATTTTATGAAAAATCCTCTTAGCTTAAAGTGAGAAGGTACTGTCTCTCTCTACAATGCTATTTCCATGATTTTTGGGTGCACATTACTGAGAAATTATTATTAATATGTACATGAAGATTTTCAGGCATGTTCTTAAAACCTTTATCTTTAATAATACCTATTATTACTTGAAAATTTTGTACTGATTATTTATTACAGTTTTTTAGATTTTGTAAAAAACAAAGCAGTGAAATTTCCGAAAATTTTATTTTTTTAAACTATTATGAATCTCAGAGAAAAATCCCTTATTCTTCTTCTTCTTCTTCTTCTTCTTCTTCTTCTTCTTCTTCTTCTTCTTCTTCTTCTTCTTCTTCTTCTTCTTCTTCTCTTCTTCTTCTTCTTCTTCTTCTTCTTCTTCTTCTTCTTCTTCTTCTTCTTCTTCTTCTTCTTCTTCTTCTTCTTCTTCTTCTTCTTCTTCTTCTTCTTCTTCTTCTTCTTCTTCTTCTTCTTCTTCTTCTTCTTCTTCTTCTTCTTCTTCTTCTTCTTCTTCTTCTTCTTCTGCTTCTTCTTCTTCTTCTTCTTCTTCTTCTTCTTCTTCTTCTTCTTCTTCTTCTTCTTCTTCTTCTTCTTCTTCTTCTTCTTCTTCTTCTTCTTGTTCTTCTTCTTCTTCTTCTTCTTCTTCTTCTTCTTCTTCTTCTTCTTCTTCTTCTTCTTCTTCTTCTTCCTCTTCTTCCTCCTCTTCTTCCTCTTCTTCCTCCTCTTCTTCTTCTTCTTCTTCTTCTTCTTCTTCTTCTTCTTCCTCTTCTTCTTCTTCTTCTTCTTCTTCTTCCTCTTCTTCCTATTCTTCTTCCTCTTCTTCCTATTCTTCTTCCTCTTCTTCTTCTTCCTCTTCTACTTCTTCTTCCTCTTCTTCTTCTTCTTCTTCTTCTTCTTCTTCTTCTTCTTCTTCTTATTATTATTATTATTATTATTATTATTATTATTATTATTATTATTATTATTATTATTATTATTATTATTATTATTATTATTATTATTATTATTATTATTATTATTATTATTATTATTATTATTATTATTATTATTATTATTATTATTATTATTATTATTATTATTATTATTATTATTATTATTATTATTATTATTATTATTATTATTATTATTATTATTATTATTATTTCTCTGCTTAATACACACAAAAGTTCATATGCTTTGGTTGAATAGTATTTTTAAAAAGTGTACCGGAACCTGAAAAAATGTGTAACTGAGAAAAAACAGCTTTAAAGTTTATATATTGACTACTGACTTCTCACATGAGTCAGAACATTCCCGCTACAGTCTTGACCCTCTGTATTCTCACTTGTTCTTTTCAAGTTGCTCTTCATTTGTCTTGCCTTCTTGGACAGTTCTTCAACTATTTTATCTTTCAGGACTCGCAGCTCACCAATTTCTGTATATGACTACTATCATGATTAGCACATGTATTGTGTGAACTGGGCCTACTAACCTCAATATTACATGTGCTTTCAGCATCTATTGTATTTATATTTTCCACATTTACTCTTCTATTTTTAGTAAAACAATTGCCAATAAGCTTTCTCTTTCGAAATGTTTTGGCTACCCGTATCATATATTCACCAATAACTAGTACAAAATATTATTCAGAACAAATAACTCTTCACATACACAGCCAAAGACAAAAGAACAACTAGCATCATTGGAGTTACAGTGGTACCAACAGAAAGCTTGAAATATCTCTTACAAAACAAGGCTTAGTTCAGTAATATCTGTTCAGTATTACAGAAGTTATGATCGATTTTTTGAAAGCTTAAGAAAAGGGGTGTGGCAAAAACTTAACACTCACTAATATAATTAGCAATTTAGTTATAAAATATTGTTCCAATGAATCTTTTAACTATATATTTGTAATCTAGAGGGATGGCATTATAATAAAATGTAAAAATAAAAAGAAAGTGAATTTTAACCCCAAGTGCAGTACCTTCTCACCTTAAACTACCCCTCACATACAAAAAGTTCCAGAAGATTTTATTTTTAAGAACGGATGTAATGATCCTGGTTAAATCAGAGCATGTTTGACTTACTTTAATGGCAAATACACCGAGCTGGATGGCTCAGGCGGCTTTATCTGTGGCTACATTTGGGAGGTCTAGGTTCGATTCCTACTGACCTACCATCTCGAAGTTTTTTCGGGTTTTTTTCCTGGGTCGCCAGGTGAATGCTTGGTAAGTTAGTTACATCCACCTAATTTCATCTCCATTATCATTTTATATCATCTCTCATCTGGTGGTATCTTTAGTGTCGGCGGGTTCCTAGGCGCTGCATGGCAGGATGATATGCTCTTAGTAAACACTTCCTGCTCCGATAGGACGGTTTCCGGTCTCCGGGACGGCCTGGTGGGACGTTTGCTGACCACATCGGGTAGCATACCCGGGGAGTTTCCAACTGTAAATAGCAGGCATCCTGACCTCTGCACTGTCATGACTGCTCGCGTCCGTCGCTTTCTGTCTCCTCTCACGTCATCCTTCCTCCCGGGTATGCCTCACTTGGGTCTTAGGTACCCCAAGTTTCGGAGCCGTAGTAATCCTAATGGCAAATAAAGTGTATAACTTGAATTTTCTAGGAACTAGTTAAAAAATCTAAGCATTTATCTGTAACGTATATGGTTTTAATAAATTGTTTCTGAGGAATTCGTTGTTTGGATTTTTCAAATGCCTATTTTAAGTGGTAAGTCACTATTGTTTGTCGTGGCAAGAAGAAAGCATGGAAATTCAAAGTTGCCCGTTTAAAACATCTGAACATCTCTTTTGTTTGCTGTATACCTATGTGTATTTTACCTGCAACGAAATGCACAGTTTGCAGAAGGTGACCTTTTGGTTTTGATATTTGATTTTTATTTATTTGTACAATTTCCATTACAATTTCAACACAATAAATTTTAACATTGACCATGCTGTACAAATACATGAAGTTTTTTTGTTTTTTTGTAAGTTTTACGTCCTCCAACGTTAAGTCATATCGGACGGTGAATGAAGTGGGTGAAATGATGCTCAAATGTGTCCAGGGTCCTTGGAGCTTAGAGTTACCTGACATACGTCTATCAGGATAAGGGAAAACCCCGGTAAAAACCTTATCCAGGTACATGAAGTTGCTGACCTAAGATTTACTCGCTGAGTCAGGTCCCCTTTGTTTACCTGAGCAGCTTGCTGTCATTTGATCTTGACCTTCTCTTCTTTTACCCTAATCCACTTTTCTCTTAACCTATATAAGAATTCTCCTATATATCTATTTTTCTTTTCACTCATCCCCGTTAACATGCGTAATGACACTACCTCTTTACTCACACTGTCCCATTTCTTATCCCATATTTTTCTGCTGCAATTTGTTAACTCCTTACATTCTATTAGGTAATGAACAGTGCTCTCTTCATCTCCACAAAATTCAGATATCCCTGCGTCATTACTTCTCAACACTTTTACATATATTATTCCTACCCTCATCCATGCTATGCCTTCTCTTCCAGTTTTGTCACATTCATCTATATATTTTTCCCTACCCCATTCTGTCTTTAATTGCTTATAAAGTTTCAAAGATTTCTTTTCTGCTATACTTTCCCATATCTCCTGCCTATCTATGTCTTGTACTCTAGTTCTCACTTCCTTCCAAAAACTGCTATGATTTATCTCCGCTGCTCTCCATAAATCTCCCATGCTTATTTTCCATATCATTCTTTCCAATTCCGACCATCAACTGTTTCTATTTTTAAGGCAGGGCTACACTGAAAATTCCAAATTCTATAATAATAAACCTAACATTATGAAAATTTAGCTACGTAAATAGAATATCATTTTAAACTTGCATGCAAATTTTTATGTTGCTACACCAAATAATTAATTAATTATTAATTATTTTTTATGAAAATATTGTAAAAATTAAACATGTTCTACGCGTCAAAAAATTTGAGATTTTAAGTTGAATCTTTGTTTTTGTTTAGTACAGAGCAATTTTAAAAGAGCCACATTCTTATTTTTTGGAATAATCTTGTAGCATTTGGTCTAAAATATTTTCCACGTGTTAGCTCTCAAAATTTTGAAAATATTAACTTAGTTTATTACTTATTTTTCCAGTTTTCCAGTTATCTATCTTCATCTGTTTCGGCAAGTCTTTCTTCTCCGCCGTGAACTATCTGCCCCTTTTTGTGTGTCGGCCGGCAGTCACACAATGGATTCGCGACAATACGTAAATAATTTAAATAGAATAAGCCCCAACGCCGTAAACTTTTATTATGATGTGCCAAATCATAATATAAATGTGCAGAAATTAAACATGGTTGAAAATAGAACCGCAAGGACCTTTTAGAACATTTGCACCTGTTGAGAAAAATTGTGAGAAAAATGACATTTAATATTTGAGGTATTATTTTTAGCTCTAAAGCTGTCAATTGAATTATGGTATAAAACACAACTAGCTAAAAATACCTTCGATATTAATCTTCAACAACGAATGTTCATTAACGTGCAAACATCCTAAATGTATACTTTAAAGAATTTTCATAGTTTGGTTCCCTTAAACACAGCTATTGTTAGATAGAGTCAACATAAAAAATTCAATGTCATGGCCGGGATTTGAACCACGGATCTCCTGGCTTCCGTCCAGTCGCTCTAACCCATTGAGCCACCATGACCAACGTGCCGTCCTGGCATTAAATTCTCCATTTGACTCGTATATTTCCCCGGTAGACCACTAGGGGCTCTCGCATTCGAGATACACCGTTTGTGGCGACTTACTATTGGAATAGTAAATACTGGACGTAAATACTTTATTACTTAACACCGTATAATTTTCAAAACATGAGCATTAATAAAAAAGGGGGAACGTGAAGTTTCTTATTTGCATATTATGGAGCGATCCTGTAAGCTTCACTAAGTTAAGTGGAAAACTTTGACACGTGGGGCATTTTGTATACTGAAAAGTGTTAGAAAAAAAGTTGTTCAGAATATCAATTTTAAAGTTATGATTGTTACTTTTAACGATTGTTAAAGGTCTGTTTAAAGTGTTACGTGATGGCCTAAAGTGGTGCAAATGATAAAAATAGCACGCAATCTATTATTACATACACTAAGCTACCAAAAGTGCCAAAAAAGAAAATTTCATGATTTTCAACATTATCGGCGAATTTTCAGTGTAGCCTTGCCTTAATGCTTTTCTGTTGCTTCATGCACAGATTCAATAATTCCCCCTTCTGCCTTCTAATATACTTATACCAGAATTTCGTTATTCTCTCTATTATAATTCCTCTCCTTGTTGTATTAACCAACTTCAATAATGTCACTTCTCTTGTGGCCGATTGTGGCAGTCCTAGTATTTCTTTACAAAACAATCCATACATCTGGTCTAATTGTGTACCTATCTCTGATGTGCCCCAAACATTGTTCTGGCTTCAACGATCGCTTCGTACCTACATTGTTTCTAACCATCTAACTGACATCTCCAGTTTATTTAATTGATGGAAATTAATCATTTCTCCACACTAGTCGTATATAGGCTAAGGTTTTTGATAGACAGAGTCAACATGAAAAATTCAATGCCATGGCCGGGATTTGAACCACGGATCTCCTGATTTCCTGGACGGAAACCAGGAGATCCGTGGTTCAAATCCCGGCCATGGCATTGAATTTTTCATGTTGACTCTATCAAAAACCTTAGCCTATATACGACTAGTGTGGAGATATGATTAATTTCCATCAATTAACTAAAATAATAAGAGTTAAATGATGAAGCCTGGGACTCATGTACTTAAGATAGTAAGTCGCCACAAACGGTGTATCTGTGTCCCTTGGCTCCCCACTACAACTCCCGTTAAATACCTTGGAGTGCTTTTGGACTCTCGACTGACCTGGCGTGCTCATATCGATCGTCTTATATCACTGGCCTCCGGGCGACTTTCAAAACTCACACCTCTGTTGCATCGCCGTTCCAGCCTCGGCCTACAGTCTTCATTGTTACTCTACAAATCACTCGTTCGTTCGCTTATTACATATGCCTGCCAAGTGTGGGGGGCCGCACACACGTGTCATCTGCGTCGTCTTCAGATCATACGCATCGCTACCAACGCTCCATGGTTCATCCGTAATCAGCAGCTTCATCATGAACTAGGACTGTTACCTCTTCACGAGTACATTCGCAGGATCGCTCGTCGTTTCTTTTCCACGCTGCAAGAAGTTCCAGGAGCTGTGCATTATAACATCGGCGTCCGCACGCGCCAGCCCTCACGCTTGAAGAGGAGACTACCACAGGACCTGCTTCTAAGTGATACATCAGATTCCAGTAATTGAATCTATCTTATATCTTCAATATTGACATAATTTCTCAGAGAGTATTATTGGAGTTCTAACTTAATGTAGTTAGGGGGCGGCCTGTTAGCCTACCCCTGAGTGTTATTGTTCTTATTGTACTGTTACCTTCTTTTCACTCTGATCTGTAAAGCATTGTACTTATGATCAATCAATAAAAAAATTATATAAAACGGTGTATCTCGAATGTGAGAACCCCTAGTGGTCTACAGGAAAAATATATGAGTCAACTGGAGAATTTAATGTCAGGAAGTTCATAAAGATTCAATTAGTTAACAAGGATCTGTAAAGCACATACTGTTGATCGATCATTGAATAAATTAAAAAAAAAAGAAAAAAAAAAGATGGCACGTTGGCCATGGTAGCTCAAAGGGGAAGAGCGACTGGACGGAAACCAGGAGATCCGTGGTTCAAATCCCGGCCATGGCTTTAAATTTTTCATGTTGACTCTATCTATCTCCACTTTATGTTTACGTATTCTTACCCCTGACATTGCCGCCCCGCCGTTAGCTATCACTTTACCTTTTGGTTTTAGAAACAAGTGCAAAATGAAAGTTCTTAGCAATTTTATAAATGTTATCTTTATTTTCGTTCCCGTATTTTACCAAGAAACATAGTCAGTTGGACTATGCATTTCTCTTTTTCTGTCAGTTCATGTTTCAGAAAGTTATTTCGGTACGTTTCTGCATTTACACTCTCCTCGTAGCCCCCGCGCACAACGGCAGCGTAAGGTCGTGTGCTCCGTTAGCTTTTAAATAAAGAATCCTGAAGATAAATTGTGAAACATTTGTGATGGTCCCGAACGTAAGAAATGTGACATGGATATATGAAGAGCCTTGATTACTCAATTACCTGTAATTAGCATACTGGTATAGTTGGCTCAGTGTTGCCAACGTGCGCGAATACAAAGACGATGACTTGGTCGGTTCCTTTTCTCCGCGCCGACCCACATTAATCAGAAATTCCTTATTTCCAATTTACGGCCGTTTTCACAATAACTGTTATTAGCGACCATTTCCGCTCGTTTTATAGCTTTAGAATATTAAGTCTTCTCTCATCCGACCAGAGCTGTAAACATTGCCTGACTTATGGGCGCGTTCGGCTCGTCTAAACTATACACACAGAAGATTTGATTAAATAGCTCGAACTAAAATTTTTGTAACTGTATCTTAATTGTTTATTTAAATACATGCTTAAGGTACTTTTTTTTGGAATATCCTCACAAGTCCTCTTTACTCT
>CM060955.1:2146703-2294203 GCA_030765055.1 Mantis religiosa | reverse complement strand
AGTCACCACAAACGGTGTATCTCGGATGTGAGAGCCCCTAGTGGTCTACCGGGGAAATATACGAGTCAAATGGAGAATTTAATGTCAGGACGGCACGTTGGCCATGGTAGATCAATGGTAAGAGTGACTGGACGGAAACAAGGAGATCCATGGTTCAAATTCCGGCCGTGGAATTGAATTTTTCATGTTGACTCTATCAAAAACTTTAGTCTCTATACGGCTAGTGTGAAGAAATGATTAATTTCCATCAATTAAATAAAGTTATAAATTTAGTTTGCTACATAGCTGATTTGAATCACATTTTTTTAGTTTCTGCATTACATATTTTGATGATACGCTCCACTAATATATTTTTCTATAATAGCAACCAAACAAAGGTGAGGTTCTGCAAGAAGCAGAAAGGTCTCTGTGACTGCAATATTAGACCCTCTGGTGAAACCCAGGGATGAGGAAATGGGTGAAATAAGACAGACGTCTATAGAATTAGTCATCACACATTCATCTTTATAGCATAAAAACAAAACTTATCCGGTAATACCGCCCCATAACTGAGATGCAAACTCAAAGCTTAATAAATCTGACGGTAATGTCATGATTAACCATGTGAATTTTCAGATGACAGAATTCCAAAAAAGGCCTCCTATATTGTTTACTGCGTCGCCCTAGCAGCGGTCAAAGGAAACAAAACACGTTTAATCTGTTCTGTAATATCTGTTTTACATTTCAAGCAGAGTAATAATAGAGAACTGTCAAGGATTGTCTTTGCAACGGAAAATGCTCTCCGCGAACAACTTGTTAACTTTTAAGGTGATTAGGACGTGCAAATTGGAGAGGGACTGTACTATTTTATGAAATGATACATTTACTTATTGAAGGTATGAATATAGTTGAACACGGCAGATGTTCTCAGACAAACAATGATGTAACCAGCCATATTCACCACTGCTTTAGTTACAACAATGAGTAGCGACCAAAATAAAACTTCTGGTACCTAACTCTTTCATACAAGCCGTGTTCCTTTACACTAGCCGTGTGTAGGACGCGCTATGAAGAGTAGCGCCAGACTGAAAAATACAATGTATAAAATGTGTTTCGTTTCACTTGTCGGAGTTTACTATGTACATTGGTTTCTAGCCAATGATGTTTCCATTCTTGAATTCTTTTCTTTTTGATATGGCAAGTGGAATACGTATTGGAGGGTATACCAGCGGTTGTTTTATAGATCATACTTATTTGCTTTGTACATTTATAGCAATTCAAAAAACTAAAATTTTGCTTTAGTTATCAACTTCTATCAACAAAAGATGAAGTATTACTAATATTACTTACTTTTCCATAACTTTTTACATAATTTCAAAGTTTCTAGATAGCTACAAAGCATTAATTTTAAGATATATTGTATAAAAATAATATTTTGAAGAAAATATTATGGAAAAATAATTTTGAATGCCTTAAATATATTCTGCGTGCTCAAATATATACACGGATACCAATTTTTGTGGTTGAACGGTTTACTAGTTGATCTGCTGCAGAGCTCTCTGGTGACTAGTTACAACAATGAGGACAGCACAAAAACGTTATCTTTATTCAAAGGTCTATTTATATGAATGGTTTTTGAGTTTAGTGATTTCATAGACACAAACATCCACAGATTGTGGTGTCAAGTGATAGTATTGCCTGTTCAAGATATGAATAATATTTTTCCTAACTAAAACTTACGTTTCAAACACACCTAAACACAGTTTTGGCCGGGGCTGTACCACGACGACGACTTTTTCCCATATGACACAGAACAATGGCAGGGAACATGGGTGAAGTCGCCTTTCAACATGGCGGATTATCGGCTTAAGTTCCCCACACCAGGTCTAAGCAGATTATACCGGGGACCGACCAGTTTTGGTGTACCGCAAGCGAGCACCTGGCCAACTTGTGGGATTACAGCCGCACAAATCCTTTACGTTACCGACAAGAAAGAAATCAGGTCAATTTGGGTGCATTAAGTTGTCAGACTTGAGTGTGCGCTCGCTCGACTGTACAGAATACCCCTTTGTAACTGTTATTGAGGAACGTTCTGTGGTCTGTTATTGATCACATTGTGAGGGCAGCCTCACACTCCCGGCTTCGAGTCTTGGTTAGGATTACACCATTAAGGTTCTCTACCCAGGATGTTCCCCTATCCTCAAAGATGAATGTCTGGTAGTTCTAGGCTCTATGTACCCTGTATTCATTTGAACATCATTTCATTCATCGTCCAATATGACTTAACTTTGGACGTTTTCCCTTATCCTGAAAGATGAATGTCTGATAACTCTAAGCTCTATGTACCCTGTACTCAGAACATCATTTCATTCATCGTCCGATATGACTTAACGTTGGAGGTTTTCCCTTATCCTGAAAGATGAATGTCTGGTAGCTCGAAGCTCTATGTACCCTGTACTCAAAACATCATTTCATTCATCGTCCGATATGACTTAACGTTGGAGGTTTTCCCTTATCCTGAAATATGAATGTCTGGTAGCTCTAAGCTCTATGTACCCTGTACTCAAAACATCATTTCATTCATCGTCCGATATGACTTAAACGTTTGAAATTATAAATTTAAAAAAGAAAGGGGGAAAAAAGGAAGAAAGTTTTGTAAATTAATACAGAACATTATTTTGGGGCAACTCAGTAGACAGTAAAGAATATTTCTTATAGAAAACAAGGTTATAATTATCATCTCTAACACCCATAGCTGACTCTCTTGCAGATATCTTTTAGAGGATTGGACATATTAACCCTTCTTTGCATTTATATAATTTTTTGTGGGATTAGTTTTTACCAAAGAAAGAAATATGTAATGCATTCATCACAACTCTCATCTGTTATATAAAGTTTATTCAACTACATTTTGTGTTAGGTGTTATTACAGTTTCTTTTTAATACACGGCTTTTGTATTTAACTACTATTAGCTTCACTTCTGTTTATTGTTATAATATATCTGTATTTCTGCTTATATCACTACTGTTCACATGTTTTGTTTGTTGTTGTAATCTGTTTGTACTTTTTGTTTTATGTTTCATTGTTGTCTCAATAATGTATTAATTCTACTGTGGTCGCTGATAACCTTAGTTGTTGTAAAGCGACCCTAAATAAATGAAGAAAAAAAAAAAAACGCACACAATGAAGTAAACTAACTTGTAACATGCATCACCCCAGCTCTTAACTTTCTTGCTTCCAGAAAGGTATGCATTATGAAACATCAACATATTTAACGCTCTTTCTAATTATATTAAACGAAAAATTAATAATGTCAGTGTTTTTAAAATTGCTGCTAAAGCGTACCTAAGCTAGGAATAATTTTATTCTGTACAAGAATATCTGAATAACAAACAATCATGATAAGTTTATGAAAGTAGAATATAGTTGTACTAATGACAAATCATTGACAGTTTACTTTTGATGCCTGTTCAAACGATCTCTGTTTAATCTCCCACCCGACTTTGATACAACATACATATATCTTATTAAACAAAATAGATACTAACGTTTTTCTAGCATTTATCGCACACTTCCTTTATTTACATCATTTACATGAACATCTTCGTTTTGTGTCAAATCCATTTTCTGTACTAATATTTTACATGTGGAAACGTTGAGTCAGACTGAAAAATTTCAATGCCATAGCCGGGATTTGAACCACGGATCTTCTGGTTTCCGTCCAGCCGCACTACCATTGTGCTACTATGGCCAACGTGCCGACATAACATTAAATTCTCCAACTGACTCGTGTCGGCACGTTGGCCATAGTAGCACAATGGTAGTGCGGCTGGACCAGAAGATCCGTGGTTCAAATCCCGGCTATGGCATTGAATTTTTCAGTCTGACTCAACGTTTCCACAATTTAGCCTACACACGGCCAGTGTGAAAGAATAATTAATTTCCATTAATTAACCTAATAGTGGTTAACTATAAAGCCCGGGCCTTAAAGTACTTACATGTGGTAAGTCGCCATTAAGGTAGTGGTCTCATGTGTTTATGAGAACTACTAAGTGGTTTACCGGGAAAATACGAGTCAGTTGGAGGATTTAATGTCATGTCGGCATGTTGGCCATAGTAGCACAATGGTAGTGCGGCTGGACGGAAACCAGAAGATCCGTGGTTCAAATCCCGGCTATGGCATTGAATTTTTCAGTCTGACTCAACGTTTCCACAATTTAGCCTACACACGGCCAGTGTGAAAGAATAATTAATTTCCATTAATATTTTACATGTTTTCCATGCATTCTTTGCAGTATGGTTCTTTTTTTCTGTGTTATTTACTGCACCAAATTTTCTACTACTGACTCATTTTCTTTATCAGGCTCTACTTCTCTAATGTCCTTTACTATGTTCTTGCAAATTGTTGTTTCTCACTTCTAACCACTTTTATCACATATTCGTTTAGTATTCTCCATTTTCCTTAGCACTGTTTTTACTTCTTAATATCACCAACTACCTTCATAACAACAATGGAAAGAATCAGACTGATAAATTCAATATATGGCCGGGATTTGAACCACAGATCTTCCGCTCTCCGTCCGGTTGCTCTTAACCACTGAGTTGCCAGGACTAACATGCCATTATTATATTATATTTTCCAACTGACTCACGTTTTTATGTCATATCGGCATAACTTTTTGTCGTTTTTATACTGCTAAATCTCCATTCTCTTGTTTCCGTGAAGTCTTGCAAAGAGTATATATTTCAGTCAGTATACGAGAGTGATTTGAAAAGTTTCCAACCTCAACATGAAGATGGCAACACTCGTAAATAAAAGCTTGTGAATTACACTGTTCATTTCTTGACAGTTACTCACCAAAGCTTCAGCCACTTTGGACGCTCAGTTGTTATGTAACCGCCGTTTGAGTGAGCTGATGTGAGTGTTTTTATCAAAATGGACAAAATAGGGTATCGAGCTGTCATTAAATATTTGTTTTTGAAAGGCAATACGCCTACACAAATCAAAGATGAGTTGGATTGTGTGTATGGGGACTCCGTACCATCATTTTCCATAGTGAAATTTTGGGCAGCTGAACTTAAACGTGGCCGTAAGAGCTTGGGAGGCGATGAACCTTCGGGACATCCAGAAACTGCAACTACCGACGAAAACATCACCAAAGTTCACCAAATGGTGCTAGACGACCGCCGAATTAAAGTGAGAGAGATAACAGAGGCTATGAACATGTCAAAAAAACGTGTTTGTCACATATTAAATCAACAGAAAGCTGTCCGCGCGTCCGGTGCCGCGTTTGTTCACGTTAGACCAAAAACATGTTTGAATGAACATTTCCAACACTCTGCTGGCGCAGTTTAGGAGCAATCAATGCGAGTTTTGGCGCCGATTAATTACTGTAAATGAAACTTGGATACACCATTATGCGCCCGATATAAAAATACAGTACAGACAGTGAACTGCAAAGGGGGAACCGGCTCCCCCCCCCCAAAAAAAAGATGTTTTTTCCTGCTGGGAAAGTGATGGTGACTTTTAGCTAATTGATGGAAATTAATCATTTCTCCACACTAGCCGTATATAAGCTAAGATGTTTGATGGATAGAGTCAACATGAAAAATTCAATGCCATGGCCGGGATTTGAACCACGGATCTCCTGGTTTCCGTCCAGTCGCTCTTAACCTTTGAGCTACCATGGCCAACGTGCCGTCCTGACACTAAATTCTCCAGTTGACTCGTATATTTCCCCGGTAGACCACTAGGGGCTCTCGCATCCGAGATACACCGTTTGTGGCGACTTACTATTGTAAGTACTTAAGTCCCAGGCTTCATCATTTAACTCTTATTATTTCAGTTAATTGATGGACATTAATCATTTCTCCACACTAGCCGTATATAGGCTAAGATGTTTGATGGATAGAGTCAACATGAAAAATTCATTGCCATGGCCGGGATGGTGACTGGTTTTTGGGGATAGTCATGAAGTTATTTTAATTATCTTCAAAACGGAAAAACCATTACAGGAGCATACTACGCATCATTACTTGACAAGCTGAAGGCACAACTTGCGGAAAATGGCCATTTTTGCAGAAAAAGAAAATCCTGTTTCACCAAAACAACAGCGGTTGCAATGGCGAAAATCCACGAATTACGGTTAGAACTGCTTGACTCACCAGATCTAGCCCCAAGCGACATTTTTTTCTTCACTCATCTGAAAATTGCGCTCGGAGGACAGAGATTTTCGTCAAATGAAGAGGCAATCTCTTTCGTGAACAATTATTTTGCAGAGCAAAACGCCGAGTACTATTTGGACGGGTTACAGGAAGCAAAACTGGGAGAAGCATGGAGAGTTACAAGGAGACGATGTTGAAAAATAAAAAATAAAAATATAAAAATCTGAAAAAATATCTTGTATCTTTATTAGGTCAGAAACTTTTTAGACCACCTATGTATAATGACTCTTATATATTTTTACGTTTCGGAAGAAAATTGGACTTATATAATGCACTTTAACCAAGTTTTCATCATTCGTTACCATTGGCTTGAGTATTTGGTGAACTTTGAAGTCGCGCTTCACTTGTTTCTCGCCGTCTACAACGGGTGTTGGAGAGTAATGGAATGTAACACGTTTAAAGGCAGCGACTGTACGTTGGGCAGACCTTGGGAATGTTTCAGGTATAAGATCGGGGTGTGTTCACCCTCTGTCTCTCTGGATACAGTCATCACCACGCTTGAAGACCGTTTCTAAATGCGATTCCACACTCAGCTTTCTGTTCGCCGCATAACACAATTTATTGTACGAAAATTGCACCTATTCGAGGAGAAACGTATCCACCCTTCATTTGTTTGTTGCTCTAACGCGATTTTAAGTTTGTCACTGAGTGGATAAATACGTTCCCTTTTTCAAAATGTCGTGTGTGCATCGTATAACTTTTATACGTAAGGACTAATGGAACTAAATGCAAAGTTAATCATTTTGCTTATTACTATTTAATTTAAGTCCTTCCAGCCGGTTAAGATATATCAGACGATGAGTGAAATGATGTTCAAATGAATACAGGGTACATGGAGCTTAGAGTTACCAGACATTCATCATTCAAGATAACGGAAAACCTCCAACGTTAAGTCATTTCGGACAATGAATGAAATGTGTTAAAATGAGTACAAGGTACATAGAGCTTGGAGTTACCAGACATCCATCATTCAAGGTAACGGAAAACTTCCAACGTTAAGTCATTTCGGACAATGAATGAAATGTGTTAAAATGAGTACAAGGTACATAGAGCTTGAAGTTACCAGACATTCAACATTCAAGATAACGTAAAACCTCCAACGTTAAGTCATATCGGACGATGAATGAAATGATGTTCAAATGAGTACAGGGTACGTAGAGCTTAGAGTTACTAGACATTCATCTTTTAGGATAAGGGAAAAGTACGGATATAATCCTTATCGACATAACTAATATTCGATCTCGGGACTTCTTGAACGTCAGATAGATAAGCTATTATGTATTAGTTAAAGAGATATTTTTTTTAACATATTAGCAGTTTTAACCCCGATCTTCGATTCCTCTTCATGTATACCTAGTCCCGTTCGATTTTCTTTATTATAATTTTCCCCCCTTTCCACAATCTGTATTTTTCACTGACAGCTTGTTTCGCGACACGAAGACGAGTTTGTTTAAAGGTCAACTTCCTGGATGGCAGTTTAGTTGGTAGATGGGTGGTCTGGTGGTAGTTATGCTGAATGCGGGAGTATCTTCCTCTTACAAAAGTGTTAATTGTGATCGATTACTTAGCGATTGTTACAGCGCTTATAAATATGGGTCTCATAGTAACGTACGCTTCGCATTGTTACTATGGAAACAGCTATTTTCAAACTATTGTATTACTGGTAGTTCAGCAGATGTAATACAGTTTGCAGTGTGTAGATTTGGAAACAGTTGACAGCTAATTTATAAGTTTCCATTAAATTCATCAGTCTATTTAACTGATATCTATTTAGACACATATACAGTCACACACATACACTGAGATGAGTATCTCGATTCTACAGCACACACCTTATAGTATCCCGTACATGGAACATGAAATTACACTTTTTATTCTAAAATCCGTATGTTAACAGCATAACTGAAAAACCTGACATGAGTTTACTCATCCATAAAGTAATCTTACAAATACTTAGTATTCTTGTCCCTAATTTACTTTAACCGAATAGATATTTGTAGAAATATATTCGGAATGGCAATAACAGAAGACGGTAGTCTTCTGTGATGGTCAAATGTTTTAACAGTTTGTCATTTACTAGAGCCCGGATTTGTATTGTGACTTTGTGGGTTCGTAGATTAAAAGTCCAATTGCACAAACTTAAAATGTTCTTTATTTCCACCGAATTACAATTGGAACACTTGCCGATTACATAGCGTTACGTAGCGTACATAATTACAATCCACTAGTTCGTCTGTCACAGGTGCACTCTACACTCGCAATTACGTACAACTCCTCTGATACACGTACGCAGTCTTCCAGTCCGTTCGCTAGCACTGCGCTCTTCACGGCTGCTCGCCAAGTACTCACTGACTCGTCCACTGCAGCCCTTATATAGGAAGATCGCTGTTTCTGGAAGCTTCGCGGCCCGGAACATCATCACGATTGTTCCAGACGTCAGGGGGAGGTTAAAGAGACGGCACAGTGACCCGCGAATATCCTCCCAACCATCCCCTCAGTTAGCGTCAAAAGATAAATGGGTAGGCGTGGGCTAAATGCCTTGTGTCCCCCACTCAGCTGTCAGTTGGTCGTGCCTTCCAATAATTGGGTGACAGTATGCTACATGCGTGTTCTTTTTTATATACTGAAAGGTATGCTTAAATTATGTATTTTGTGTGTCCCAGTTTTTCAGACACTTTAAGCAGGATTTTTAATGCATATAGATGCATATTCTGAGGGAAAATGTATATTTTAAGTTCAAAATGAAAAAATTCTTATTTTTCAGTCTGACTCTACCTTTTCGTACGTTAGCGTACACACGGCTAGTGTGAAAGAACAATTAATTCCCATTAATTGTACCTAATAGTGGTCCGAAATATAAAGCCCGGGCCTTAAAGTACTTACAGCATAGTAAGTCGTCATTAAGGTATTTGTCTCGTGTGTTTATGAGAACTCCTAAGTAGTTTACCGGGAAAAACACGAGTCAGTTGGAGAATTTAATATCATATCGGCACGTTGGCCATAGTAGCTCAATGGTTTATAATGACTGGACGGAGACCAGAAGATCCGTGGTTCAAATCCCGGTTATGGCATTGAATTTTTTAGTCTGACTCTACCTTACCAAATGTATATTTTTCTCTTGAACGTGGCATTAAATTATAGTTTCCCACCGTATATAGTGAATTACTAGTTCTTAATAAAGTTTCTTAAACCAACCAAGCAAAAGATATATAAAACATATGTATTTATTTATAAATTTATGTATTGTCTAACAAAACTCGGAACGTCTGGAGCAAACCAAACGAAGTAAACGTATGATGGTATGACAGCCGGTTCTCGAAATTATCTGAAATTATAACACTGTTGGAGGCCAACTTCTGCTTTGGGATTTTGCGACTTTTCTTGAACTTGCTATATTTAAAAATTGTTATTAGAGACACCTACTTCCTGACACGACACCTACTGCGGTACTCACAACAGTTAACAACTAAATAGGCAGCCTATAGCCAGCCATCGCAACACGCTTAGTTCATACTACCGCCACACATAAGCTCAAGCTATTTGTTCCGGGTAATACAAACCTTATTGTTAACGTCAATCCAGACAAACATTTATAAAACAATTTGATTACATTTTTCGTTGTTGCTAAAGTGTAAATAGGAGAAATGGTAGGCTCAAGTGATAGTTTGCCATGTGACAAATTTGACATCAGAACATTTAAATGGAAACTGTACGTCTTTGAATTTTCAAACCTATAATAACGAGTATCCCAGAAATAATAGGTTCAAAAAATATTTGACGTAAATTTTTTGTTTTACAAGATTTAGTCTACATGTCTCAAGACTTAACATTTGTACGAAAGTGTAGAGCCAGACCGAAAAATTCAATGACATAGCCGGGATTTGAACCACGAATCTTCTGGTCTACGTCCAGCCGCTCTAAACCATTGAGCTACTATGGCCAACGTGCCAACATGACATTAAAGTCTCCAACTGACTCGTGTTTTTCCCGGTAAACCACTAAGTGTTCTCATAAACACATGAGACAACTACCTTAATGGCGACTTACTATGCTGTAAGTACTTTAAGGCCCGGGCTTTATAGTTCGTCCACTATTAGGTACAATTAATGTAAAATAATTTTTCTTTCACACTCTCCGTGTGTAGGACGCACTATGAAAGACTAGAGCCAGACTGACAAATTCAATGACATAGCCGGGATTTGAACCAGGAATCTTCAGGTCTCCGTCCAGCCGCTCTAAACCATTGAGCTACTATGACCAACATATCAATACGACATTAAATTCATTAAATTCTCCAATTGACTCTATTTTTTCCTGTAAACCACTAGGAGTTCTCATAAACACATGAGACAAACACCTTAATGGCGACTTACTATGCTGTAAGTACTTTATAGTTTGGACCATTATTAGGTACAATTAATGTAAATTAAATGTTCTTTCACACTAGTCGTGTGTAGTACGCACTATGAAAGAGTAGAACCAGACTGACAAATTCAATGACATAGCCGGGATTTGAACCAGGAATCTTCAGGTCTCCGTCCAGCCGCTCTAAACCATTGAGCTACTATGACCAACATGTCAATATGACATTAAATTCATTAAATTCTCCAATTGACTCTATTTTTTCCTGTAAACCACTTAGGAGTTCTCATAAACACACGAGACAACTGCCTTAATGGTGACTTACTATGCTGTAAGTACTTTGAGGCCCGGGCTTTATAGTTCGGACCACTATTAGGTACAATTAATGGAAATCAGTTGTTCTTTCACACTAGCCGTGTGTAGGACGCACTATGAAAGGGTAGAACCAGACTGAAACATTCAATGCCATAGCCGGGATTTGAACCACGGATCTTGTGGTCTCCGTCCACTATCATGTTTTTCCCGGTAAACCACTAGGAGTTCTCATAAACACATGAGACACGAGTCAGTTGGAGATTTTAATGTCACATTGGCACGTTGGCCATAGTAGCTCAATGGTTAGAGCAGCTGGACGGAGACCAGAAGATCCGTAGTTCAAATCCCGGCTATGGCATTGAATTTTTCAGTCTGGCTCTACTCTTTCATAGTGCGTCCTACACACGGCTAGTATGAAAGAACAATTAATTTCCAACTATATGGAAGTCATTCAGAATGAAGAGGATTTCTGATGACGTTCCAAGAAAGTTAAAACATACATTTCATTTGGCATGAAACTATGTTAAATATATGGTAACTTTTTGTCAACATCTATATAGTTCTGAAGAGTCTGGCGGGATATTCCTTAAAATCTTCGCGTCCCGGAGAAGGTGTTGTGAATGACATGAGGATTGATTGTCCATTAGTCACAAGAGATGAGTTGGCCCAGGAAGTGACTTCCGGACATGTCCGCCAACATGAGCCCTTACTTTGTGGGAGGTTGGTAACACTGCTGCACGTTTGCTGTAGGCAGAACCGGCTACGCAGGTCATAATTATGTGGGATAATCACTTAATCATGCCACAACCTCGGTCACGACTATCAGGTTTCGCTTCTCTTATGTTTCATCTTTCTTCTTACATTCGATTACTTGTCCTTTGCATTTTTTCGTTTTTCTTTTTTCTGCTTTCGCCTTTCCGTTTTCTGATAACTTCTTGCTATTCTTCGGTTACATTTGTTTTGTCTTTTTTGACTTAACTCTCCACTCCTGTTTTTTTATTTTTTATATAACTTGTGCTTCTGTATTTTCTTCTATGTTTCACCTCTTTTTCTCTATATTTTCAATGTTATATGTTATTTCATAAAAGATCATACGTACCAGTAGTAAATAACAAGATACATGTTGATAACGCAGTGATTGAAAAAGTAACAAAAATCACATATCTAGGTTTGATTCTAAACAGTACGCTCACATGGAAGGACCATATCATGCATGTAAAAATAAGATTCTTCCTGTGTTAGCTGTAATTCACAGGCTGAAATTCAAAGGATTCAGTGTAAATCATTTACGAAGTATCTACCATGCTTTAATTCAATCTCATTTGGATTACTTAAACATCTTATGGGGTAACTCTGTTAAATATTTAATTCATGACCTCGAAGTACTTCAAAATCGTGCCTTGAAAATAATCTACAATCTACCCTTTAGAACAAACACAAAAACACTCTACCATGTAACTAACATTTTACCATTACAACTAAACATAGAGTTGTCCTTGATAATATATCTCCACAAAATAAAAAATAATCTTCTAAAGTCCAATCTAACATTTGAAAGCTGCTCACATATATATAATACAAGAAATAAAGGAAACTTAACAAAACCAACAGTGAACACTTCTACTTATGGCCTGAACAGCTTAACCTCACACGTTATCAACTTATATAATGCGCTGCCACTGGAACTGAAAGGCTGCAGGAACATAAAAGGTTTTAAAAGGAAAGTTACTGAAAATTTACTGAAGGCATATATTGATAGCTGATAAAGTGTTACACATTTATAGCTGGTTTGATAGCTGAACTGTTTAAAAATTAATATGGATTAATGTCCCATAGAATATGTAGCTTCTATTTTTCTGTTTAGTTCTTTGTTACTATTATTTCTTGAGTTATAGTGAATGTCTGTATCTTTGTATGTTTCATATATGTTATTCTTGTACGGTAATTCATTCCTACTATGAAACTGTAATATAAGTATTGTTAAGGGCTGTTTGTCATCATTTATATATTTTTGTACTGTTCCCTAGCATGAGCTATGGCTCTGGAAACCTTTTCAGATAACAATAAATAAATAAAAATAAATAAATTTAAACGTAAACGCCGTTCTTCTCATCCTCTCTTTGATCTCACATGTGACTCCTGACAAATTTCGGAGGGGGAGCCTGACAAGGTTTTCCCGGGAGGTTGGGATAACGTGAAGGTATTCAAACTGAGAAATACCGAATTCTCGCTCGGTTTCGGATGCTGCTTTTTTTTAGTATTCTCCTTTTCTACTTCGCTTCTTCACTTGCTTATATTCTGCACCACTTGTTCTTTGGAACTCTGCAGAAGTTATTTTAGATACTTCATGTTTTGTTAGAAATAGTCAAAGAGATTGGTATTTGTAATAAAATAAGGAGGTAATGTAAAGTAGGTAATGGTGTAACCAGACAACGTAATATGATAAGACCAATGAATGCGCCCGCCTCGGTAGCGTGGTGGTAGCGTGTCTGCCTCAAGTTCAAGAGGTCCCGAAATGAAATGAAATGTGTTTAATGCCCGCTTTTACTACATACGGCACCGCAGGCGATGACACTGACGATGCATGAGATGAAGATGGAGTACCGGTGGAATGAGATGGTGAGGGAAACCGGAGATCCCGGAGAAAACCCGCCCCAGCGCCATGTTGTCCATCACAAATCTCACTTTGCGGTCGCCTGGGATCAAACCCGGGTCGCCTTGGTGAGAACAAGTGGTCTAACCACTGAGCCACGGCATGGCCAAGAGAGAGAGGTCCCGAGTTCGAATCCCGATCAGGGTGAGTTACCTCAATAAGGTTTTTCCGGGGTTTTCCCTTATCCTTCAAGACGAATGTCAAGTAACGCTAAGCTCCATGGACCCCGGACTCATTTGAGCGTCATTTCACAAACGTCATCCATCGTCCGATATGTCTTAACGTTGGAGGACGTAAATTACACACACACACACACACACACACACACACACACACACACACACACACACACACACACACACACACACACACACACACATACACACACACACACAAGAAAAACAGTGAATGCATCAATTTAAAATTTTTACTTGCTATTTTACAAAGCTTTCACAATTCGTTAAAGATAATAGATCATATTTTGGGGTTTTAATAAAGGATATGTGATTTTTAAAAATAAATTTGTAGAATTTACTTTTAAAATATTCAAGATCTTTTTTAAATTTCAAAATTTCACAAAATGGAAATCCGTCGAATTAAGAAGCAAATATCAATACAGCTTGATAATCAAGTTAAGTAGTTACGTTTCTTTGACCCAATTAATTTACTATACTCACGCCATCTCCTAACCTGACATTTAATTTAGTGAAAGCAGTCCTTTGTTCAGTAATGCCAATTTTTATAGTGTTTTGTCTTTGTTTATAGTTGTGTTATATCCAGTATTTCATTTGAGGTTATAACATTTTATAAATATCCTTTTTCCTTGCGTTTGTAGCAGGATGTCTCCGTTGTTGTGGGTTTCGATGCCCCAAAGTTGCGGCAACATATATAGCAAGATTCGTGATGGTATCTCGTTTCCCGTCGTTGGTCTTACTTCGTCGATCTTACCTTCGTCCAAAATATTATGACTTGATGAAGAAGATGTTCTCCTAAGTTATCAGGAAAATCCTTAATTATGCCTCGGCTAGCTTTTAATATTCTTCTGTTATATTCTTACTTACGAGCAATGAAAACTCTAAGTTACAAGAATGGTAACGAGATTTTTAATTTGAATTTCTATAAGAAATAAATCTTTTGTTTATTTCTTTTAACACCAAATCCATTACAATTCCTATCAAAAAAAGTTATTCTGTGATCGGAATCAATCTAATACTTCAAATTGAAGTATCACTTAAATATTTTCCAGCAATTTAAAAAGCATCCGAATTTTCTTTCGGTTTCTACGCCAAGATTATTTAATAATTCGTTACTATCGCTACCCATATATTACTTTTATATGATTGGCTGATTTACTACTATGTCACTACATTACGTAATACAATTATTCCTACGGCCATATACAAAATTTCATATATTTTTACACAATTGTGTTTGTTTTTCTGTTATAAATTTATACATTTTTCAATCCCATTTTAAATATAAATCAAAACAACTGTTACAAACGTCAGTTAAGTGTTTAACAGAATCCAAATTTCTCCTATTTCTTATATTTGTTGTACATTCAGAAATAGGTATCCTTAACTAATGGTAACTAATTAATATCAAGTGTACGGAATCGTGTCGATGTAATACACAGAGGTTTATGTTGGTAAGTAAATGCTAAACTGTTCCTGTGATGTCCATTATTTGGTTATAGTACTCTAATTAATATTTGTCTTTGTTCCCCTTTTCCCCAACTTCTGAGCATACAAAGACAGTTCTAAAGGAACAAAACTTACTGATAATCAGGTAAAATGTTTCCGAACTGCCCTCCTTTCACCGTTTACCTATGCCTAAATTTTCTTGGGCTGTTTGAATATCTACTTTTGACCAAAGGAAGTATGAGACAGACCAGGGACTTACGTGGACTATTGTTGCATACATTATTGTTACGAAACATGCCTTCCCATCACTAAGGTGAAATATTTCCGTGCTCCGCTGCTTTCGCCGCTAATCCAAGCCTGAGATTGTTTCCCCAGGGCTGTTGAGAAACTTATGACAAAGAGTTGCTGCCAACATTAAATAAAGAAAACACTAACAGAAACCAAAAGAACAGCAACGTTCCCCCTTGCATTACACAATATAAACTGCTTACTAAATGGCTTCCAAGTAAATGCAAAATGTTAAAAGTAATGTTTAAAATATAGCTACATCAGGATAGCCAAATACACGCAAGTATAAATTAACCAAAAAAGTGCAAAATTTTAAATATTATGATTACAGTTTTCTTTTTACATTTACGGAGGTGGTCTGAAAAGTTTCCCATCTCAACATGAAGATGGCAGCACTCGTAAATAGAACCCAGTAAATTTGGTTGTTCATCTGTTGACAATTACTCACCAAAGTTTCAGCCATTTTGAACGCTGTTGTTGTGTAACAGTCGTTTGACTGAGTTGATGTGAGTGTTTTTATTAAACTGGACAAAATCGAGTATCGAGCTGTCATTAAATATTTGTTTTGAAAGGCAATACGCCTGCACAAATTAAAGATGAGTTTTAATTCTGAGAATAGGGAATCTGCACCATTATTTACCACAGTGAAATTTTGGGCAGCTCAATTTAAACGTGGACATAGGAGCTTGGGAGACGATGAACGTTCGGGACGTCCAAAATTTGCAATTACCGGCGAAAACATCGCCAAAGTTCACCAAATGGTCCTAGAGGACTGCCGAATTAAAGTGATAGAGATAGCAGAGGCTATGGACATGTCAAAAGAACGTGTTTGTCACATATTAAATCAACATTTGGACATCAGAAATCTGTCCGCGCATTGGGTGCCGCGTTTGCTCACGTTAGATCAAAAACGTGTTCGAACGAACATTTCCAACTCTCTGTTGGCGCAGTTTAGGCAAAATAAATCCGAGTTTTGGCGCCGATTAATTACAGTAGATGAAACTTGCATACACCATTACACACCCCAAACAAAAATACAGTGAACTACAAAGGGGGGGGGGCCGGCTCCAAAAAAGCAAAAGCTGTTTATTTTTCCGCTAGGAAAGTGATAGTGACTGTTTTTTTTTGGGGGGGGAGGGGGCGGATAGTCATGGAGTTATTTTAATCCATTATCTTCAAAAAGAAAAACCATTACAGGAGCATACTACGTATCATTACTTGACAACTGAATACAGAACTTGCGCAAAAACGGCCACATTTGCAGGAAAATAAAATCCTGTTTCACCAAACCAACGCACCGTCTCACACGTCAGCGGTTGCAATGGCGAAAATCCAGGAATTACAGTTTGAACTGCTTGACCACCCGCCTTACTCACCAGATCTAGCACCAAGCGACTTCTTTTTGTTCCCTCATCTGAAAATTGCGCTCGGAGAACAGAGACTGTCGTCAAATGAAGGGTGAATCACCTTCGTGAACAATTATTTTGTAGAGAGAAACGCCGAGTACTATTTGGACGGGTTACAGAGATGAGAGCATCGCTGGGAGAAGTGTATAGAGTTACAGGGAGACTATGTTGAAAAACGCCGAGTACTATTTGGACGGGTTACAGAGATGAGAGCATCGCTGGGAGAAGTGCGTAGAGTTACAAGGAGACTATGATGAAAAACGCCGAGTACTATTTGGACGTGTTACAGAGATGAGAGCATCGCTGGGAGAAGTGTGTAGAGTTACAAGGAGACTATGTTCAAAAACGCCGAGTACTATTTGGACGGGTTACAGAGATGGGAGCATTGCTGGGAGAAGTATGAGAGTTACAAGGAGACTATGTTGAAAAACGCCGAGTACTATTTGCACGGTTTACAGAGATGGGAGCATCGCTGGGAGAAGTGTGCAATGTTACAAGGAGACTATGTTGAAGAACGCCGAGTACTTTTTGGACGCGTTACAGAGATGGGAGCATCTCTGGGAGAAGTATGCAATGTTACAAGGAGACTATGTTGAAAAACGCCGAGTACTATTTGGACGGGTTACAGAGATAGGAGCATCTCTGGGAGAAGTGTGCAATGTTACAAGGAGACTATGTTGAAAAACGCCGAGTACTTCTTGGACGCGTTACAGAGATGGGAGCATCTCTGGGAGAAGTGTGCAATGTTACAAGGAGACTATGTTGAAAAACGCCGAGTACTATTTGGACGGGTTACAGAGATAGGAACATCGCTGGGAGAAGTGTGTAGAGCTACAAGGAGACTATGTTGAAAAACGCCGAGTACTATTTGGACAGAGATGGGAGCATCGCTGCGAGAAGTGTGTAGAGTTACAAGGTGACTATGTTGAAAAACGCCGAGTACTATTTGGAAGGGTTACAGAGATGCGAGCATCTCTGGGAGAAGTGTGTAGAGTTAGAAGGAGACTATGTTGAAAAACGCCGTGTACCATTTGGACGGGTTACAGAGATGGGAGCATTGCTGGAAGAAGTGTGTAGAGTTACAAGGAGACTATGTTGTAAAACGCCGAGTACTATTTTGACGGGTTACAGAGATCGGTGCATCGCTGGGAGAAGTGTGTAGAGTTACAAGGAGACTATGTTGAAAAACGCCGAGTACTATTTTGACGGGTTACAGAGATCGGTGCATCGCTGGGAGAAGTGTGTAGAGTTACAAGGAGACTATGTTGAAAAACGCCGAGTACTATTTTGACGGGTTACAGAGATCGGTGCATCGCTGGGAGAAGTGTGTAGAGTTACAAGGAGACTATGTTGAAAAACGCCGAGTACTATATGGACGGGTTACAGAGATGGGAGCATTGCTGGTAGAAGTGTGTAGAGTTACAAGGAGACTATGCTCAAAAACGCCGAGTACTATTTGGACGGGTTACAGAGATGGGAGCATTGCTGGGAGAAGTATGAGAGTTACAAGGAGACTATGTTGAAAAACGCCGAGTACTATTTGCACGGTTTACAGAGTTGGGAGCATCGCTGGGAGAAGTGTGCAATGTTACAAGGAGACTATGTTGAGAAACGCCGAGTACTTTTTGGACGCGTTACAGAGATGGGAGAGTCTCTGGGAGAAGTGTGCAATGTTACAAGGAGACTATGTTGAAAAACGCCGAGTACTATTTGGACGGGTTACAGAGATAGGAGCATCTCTGGGAGAAGTGTGCAATGTTACAAGGAGACTATGTTGAAAAACGCCGAGTACTATTTGGACGGGTTACAGAGATAGGAGCATCTCTGGGAGAAGTGTGCAATGTTACAAGGAGACTATGTTGAAAAACGCCGAGTACTTTTTGGACGCGTTACAGAGATGGGAGCATCTCTGGGAGAAGTGTGCAATGTTACAAGGAGACTATGTTGAAAAACGCCGAGTACTATTTGGACGGGTTACAGAGATAGGAGCATCTCTGGGAGAAGTGTGCAATGTTACAAGGAGACTATGTTGAAAAACGCCGAGTACTTTTTGGACGCGTTACAGAGATGGGAGCATCACTGGGAGAAGTGTGTAGAGTTACAAGGAGACTATGTTGAAAAACGCCGAGTACTATTTGGACGGGTTACAGAGATAGGAGCATCTCTGGGAGAAGTGTGCAATGTTACAAGGAGACTATGTTGAAAAACGCCGAGTACTTTTTGGACGCGTTACAGAGATGGGAACATCACTGGGAGAAGTGTGTAGAGTTACAAGGAGACTTTGTTGAAAAACGCCGAGTACTATTTGGACGGGTTACAGAGATAGGAGCATCTCTGGGAGAAGTGTGCAATGTTACAAGGAGACTATGTATAAAAACGCCGAGTACTTTTTGGACGCGTTACAGAGATGGGAGCATCTCTGGGAGAAGTGTGCAATGTTACAAGGAGACTATGTTGAAAAACGCCGAGTACTATTTGGACGGGTTACAGAGATGCGAGCATCTCTGGGAGAAGTGTGTAGATTTAGAAGGAGACTTTGTTGAAAAACGCCGAGTACTATTTGGACAGAGATGGGAACATCTGTTCGAGAAGTGTGTAGAGTTACAAGGAGACTATGTTGAAAAACGCCGAGTACTATTTGGAAGGGTTACAGAGATGCGAGCATCTCTGGGAGAAGTGTGTAGATTTAGAAGGAGGCTATGTTGAAAAACGCCGTGTAGCATTTAGACGGGTTACAGAGATGGGAGCATTGCTGGAAGAAGTGTGTAGAGTTACAAGGAGACTATGTTGAAAAACGCCGAGTAGCATTTGGACGGGTTACAGAGATGGGAGTATCGCTGGCAGAAGTGTGTAGAGTTACAAGGAGACTATGTTGAAAAACGCCGAGTACTATTTGGACGGGATTACAGAGATGGGAACATCGCTGGGAGAAGTGTATAGAGTTACAAGGAGACTATGTTGAAAAACGTCGAGTACTATTTAGACGGGTTGCAGAGATGGGAGCATTGCTGGAAGAAGTGTGTAGAGTTACAAGGAGACTATGTTGTAAAACGCCGAGTACTGTTTGTACGGGTTACAGAGATGGGAGCATCGCTGGAAGAAGTGTGTAGAGTTACAAGGAGACTATGTTGAAAAACGCCGAGTACTATTTTGACGGGTTACAGAGATCGGTGCATCGCTGGAAGAAGTGTGAAGAGTTACAAGGAGACTATGTTCAAAAACGCCGAGTACTATTTGGACGGCTTACAGAGATGAGAGCATCGCTGGGAGAAGTGTGTAGAGTTACAAGGAGACTATGTTGAAAGACGCCGAGTACTATATGGACGGGTTACAGAGATGGGAGCATTGCTGGTAGAAGTGTGTAGAGTTACAAGGAGACTATGCTCAAAAACGCCGAGTACTATTTGGACGGGTTACAGAGATGGGAGCATTGCTGGGAGAAGTATGAGAGTTACAAGGAGACTATGTTGAAAAACGCCGAGTACTATTTGCACGGTTTACAGAGTTGGGAGCATCGCTGGGAGAAGTGTGCAATGTTACAAGGAGACTATGTTGAAAAACGCCGAGTACTTTTTGGACGCGTTACAGAGATGGGAGAGTCTCTGGGAGAAGTGTGCAATGTTACAAGGAGACTATGTTGAAAAACGCCGAGTACTATTTGGACGGGTTACAGAGATAGGAGCATCTCTGGGAGAAGTGTGCAATGTTACAACGAGACTATGTTGAAAAACGCCGAGTACTATTTGGACGGGTTACAGAGATAGGAGCATCTCTGGGAGAAGTGTGCAATGTTACAAGGAGACTATGTTGAAAAACGCCGAGTACTATTTGGACGGGTTACAGAGATAGGAGCATCTCTGGGAGAAGTGTGCAATGTTACAAGGAGACTATGTTGAAAAACGCCGAGTACTTTTTGGACGCGTTACAGAGATGGGAGCATCTCTGGGAGAAGTGTGCAATGTTACAAGGAGACTATGTTGAAAAACGCCGAGTACTATTTGGACGGGTTACAGAGATAGGAGCATCTCTGGGAGAAGTGTGCAATGTTACAAGGAGACTATGTTGAAAAACGCCGAGTACTTTTTGGACGCGTTACAGAGATGGGAGCATCACTGGGAGAAGTGTGTAGAGTTACAAGGAGACTATGTTGAAAAACGCCGAGTACTATTTGGATGGGTTACAGAGATAGGAGCATCTCTGGGAGAAGTGTGCAATGTTACAAGGAGACTATGTTGAAAAACGCCGAGTACTTTTTGGACGCGTTACAGAGATGGGAGCATCACTGGGAGAAGTGTGTAGAGTTACAAGGAGACTTTGTTGAAAAACGCCGAGTACTATTTGGACGGGTTACAGAGATAGGAGCATCTCTGGGAGAAGTGTGCAATGTTACAAGGAGACTATGTATAAAAACGCCGAGTACTTTTTGGACGCGTTACAGAGATGGGAGCATCTCTGGGAGAAGTGTGCAATGTTACAAGGAGACTATGTTGAAAAACGCCGAGTACTATTTGGACAGAGATGGGAACATCTGTTCGAGAAGTGTGTAGAGTTATAAGGAGACTATGTTGAAAAACGCCGAGTACTATTTGGAAGGGTTACAGAGATGCGAGCATCTCTGGGAGAAGTGTGTAGATTTAGAAGGAGGCTATGTTGAAAAACGCCGTGTAGCATTTAGACGGGTTACAGAGATGGGAGCATTGCTGGAAGAAGTGTGTAGAGTTACAAGGAGACTATGTTGAAAAACGCCGAGTAGCATTTGGACGGGTTACAGAGATGGGAGTATCGCTGGCAGAAGTGTGTAGAGTTACAAGGAGACTATGTTGAAAAACGCCGAGTACTATTTGGACGGGATTACAGAGATGGGAACATCGCTGGGAGAAGTGTATAGAGTTACAAGGAGACTATGTTGAAAAACGTCGAGTACTATTTAGACGGGTTACAGAGATGGGAACATCGCTGGGAGAAGTGTGTAGAGTTACAAGGAGACTATGTTGAAAAACGCCGAGTACTATTTGGACGGGATTACAGAAATGGGAACATCGCTGGGAGAAGTGTATAGAGTTACAAGGAGACTATGTTGAAAAACGTCGAGTACTATTTGTATTGGTTACAGAGATGGGAACATCGCTGGGAGAAGTGTGTAGAGTTACAAGGAGACTATGTTGAAAAACGCCGAGTACTATTTGGACGGGTTACAGAGATGGGAACATCGCTGGGAGAAGTGTGTAGAGTTACAAGGAGACTATGTTGAAAAACGCCGATTACTATTTGGACGGGTTACAGAGATGGGAGCATCGCTGGGAAAAGTGTGTAGAGTTTCAAGGAGACTATGTTGGAAAAAAAATCTGAAAAAATGTTTTGTAACTTTATTTAGCCGTAGACTTTTCCGAACACCCCCATATTGCAAATTTTTCCAGTTTTCTTAAACGCTTGTTCAGTTTTTACTGTCGCTTAATAAGCTATTACTTAGCTTAGCTCACTGTTGACAATCAGTTCACTTTACTTTCACAAGCACTACAGTTTATTCCGTAACAAAACAATTCCAAAAAAGGCTGTTTTTCTGGTTTGTTCGGTCGCTGCAAGACTGACTATTTGCGAGGTCATTTTTGCTTATGTAGCAATTGAAAGGTTTCAGAACGTTTGAGATTGAGAAGCATCCAGAAAGTCCGGTTAAGTTGGCGATAGCGCATATCGTTTGTTGCTTCTCACAAGAATGATTTCCAGTTTCGACTCGGAGTTGAAAGACGCAGACCTTTCTTAAACAGAGTCCGGGATTATGACTCTCTCTAATTATAGCACCATCAAGTCAAAGCCCTCTATATGACCAAAGAAGTTTATAGCGGGCTCCTCAAATAAAACGAGTAAACGTCGTTTCGATGAGCAATGGTTTGTCGCCATGACGTAAAGGCAGCATATAAACGCAAATAGTTGTGTTGTGAGATTTTATTATCCCCGCACGTGTTTTGTCACTTCCTGCCAGCGTTATTGATTCCGCCGACGTAATGGACAGTGTAAAAACTAATTTACCGTGCGGATGTCGCATAATTTAGACACGCTCGATACAGAGTTTTATGATTATAAGATGGATTCCAGAGACGCTCAGCTTTTTTGTGACGGTGTATAAACAAGACTGCCTGGCTCCATCTGCTGCCGTGCCGAGAAACAAAGGAGCTGCGGCGGGTATCAAATATGTACTTGCACACTTAGGTTTGAAAAAAACAAAGGATGGGGAAGTAAATATTGTCTAATGTCTTCAGTCACATGACTTTATCTAGTCTTTTATAAACTATTCTTTCAAACACTTATTTCACTATGTACTTCAAGATAAACATATACTTATTGTTAATTTTGTTGTAGTTACAGGAGAATATGGTAGATAAGGAAATAGTCAGCCTTTTAAGAGCTAGTTGCTATGTGATGACTATGGCTCGGAACTTGATGAAATGTCATCGATTTCTGCGTCATCACAGACAGTGCAGAATGCAATATCGCCCGTCTCGGTAGCGTAGATGGTAGCGTGTCTGCCTCACGTTCAAGAGGCCCCGAGTTCGAATCTCGGTCAGGGTGAGTCACCCGAATATGGTTTTTTCGGGGTTTTCCATTATCCTTGGAAACGAATGTCGGGTAACTCTAAGCTCCATGGACCCTGGACTCATTTGAGCATCATTTCATCCAATTCATTCACCGTCCGATATGACTTGACGTTGGAGGGCGTAAATTACACAAAAAAGTGCAATATAAATTCATTTCTCTTAAACCGTTATAAAACACAACCAAAACTTTCATTAAATACACAAAGCGATCCATAAAAACCTGAACCTTTTCAATAAGCCATAACTTTTGAACCAATAATAGGACACACGTGCAACTTTGCGAAAATATAATACACAATTGGGAGATTACATTACACTATTTTCATCTCAGAGAAAATGTTGAAACTGTCCTCCACAATTCTATGGACCGTTGGTACCATTTTCTTTGATACGACTGTAGACACTGAAGTTTATATGGGTATCTTCAATACATTTGTGGAGCAGCTGGATGATATCGAACTGAGAGAAGGTTATTTCCAGCAAGATGGAGCAACGTGCCATACATCTAATGACATCATGTAACTTGTAAACAGTTTCTTTGATACGACTGTAGACACTGAAGTTTATATGGGTATCTTCAAGACATTTGTAGAGCAGCTGGATGATATCGAACTGAGAGAAGGTTATTTCCAGTTTATTATTATTATTATTATTATTATTATTATTATTATTATTATTATTATTATTATTATTATTATTATTATTATTATTATTATTATTATTATTATTATTATTATTATTATTATTATTATTATTATTATTATTATTATTATTATTATTATTATTATTATTATTATTATTATTATTATTATTATTATTATTATTATTATTATTATTATTATTATTATTATTATTATTATTATTATTATTATTATTATTATTATTATTATTATTATTATTATTATTATTATTATTATTATTATTATTATTATTATTATTATTATTATTATTATTATTATTATTATTATTATTATTATTATTATTATTATTATTATTATTATTATTATTATTATTATTATTATTATTATTATTATTATTATTATTATTATTATTATTATTATTATTATCATCATCATCATCATCATCATCATCATCATTATTATTATCATTATGATTATCATTATCATTATTGTTATTATTTTTTATTATTATTTATTATTAATTATTTTGTCATATTTTTTTCATCCTACGGTTTACCACTTATACTCATTCACAATGAAGACAACTGTAGAAGACATTCTCAAAAAATTGAAGATACAAGCATAATTTTCAAGTCATACACAGGGGCCCCTTTCTCTAAAAATGCTGTATTTATTTATTCAAAGAGTACATGAACGTGTATTTTCGTTAGTTTCGATATAGAATTTTTGAGTGGAATACAAGTATTTAAACTTATTTGCAATTTTCTTAAGTAGGAACTACTGTCTGGCCACAACAAGAAGGCAAGCGGATCCTCAAGAGACAGAGGGGGGTTTCAACTGTTTATTTGCTCTGTTAGTGGCTCTGTTTACTAAGAAATGAGTGTATGAGAGTACAATTGAATCACCCATACTGCCAGATCTGAGTCTCGTTTCAGTAACTGCAGTGATAGGTATTATGTACTCTCTACCCACCACAAGAAGGCTAGCAGGGCATGAAGAGGGAGAGAAGCTTGAACTGTTTATCTGCTCTGATTGTGGATCTGTTTACTACGAAATGAGTGTGTGAGAGTACACATGAGTCACCCATACTACCAGGTCTAATGCACTTTTCGGCAAATGCAGTGATAGGTATTATGTACTGTCTGCCCAACACAAGAAGGCAAGTGGGGCATGAAGAGAGAGAGGGGCTTGAACTATTTATCTGCTCTAGTAGTGGATCTGTTTACTACGAAATTAGTGTGTGAGAGTACACATGAGTCACCCATACTACCAGGTCTAATGCACTTTTCGGCAAATGCAGTGATAGGTATTATGTACTGTCTGCCCAACACAAGAAGGCAAGCGGGGCATGAAGAGGGAGAGGGGCTTGAACTATTTATCTGCTCTAGTAGTGGATCTGTTTACTACGAAATGAGTGTGTGAGAGTACACATGAGTCACCCATACTACCAGGTCTAATGCACTTTTCGGCAAATGCAGTGATAGGTATTATGTACTCTCTGCCCAACACAAGAAGGCAAGCGGGGCATGAAGAGGAAGAGGGGCTTGAACTATTTATCTGCTCTAGTAGTGGATCTGTTTACTACGAAATTAGTGTGTGAGAGTACACATGAGTCACACATGCTGCCAGATCTAATGCTCGTTTCAGTAACTGCAGTGATAGGTATTATGTACTGTCTACCCACCACAAGAAGGCCAGCGGGGCATTAAGAGGGAGAGGGGCTTGAACTGTTTATCTGCTCTGTTAGTGGATCTGTTTACTACGAAATTAGTGTGTGAGAGTACACATGAGTCACACATGCTGCCAGATCTAATGCTCGTTTCAGTAACTGCAGTGATAGGTATTATGTACTGTCTACCCACCACAAGAAGGCCAGCGGGGCATAAAGAGGGAGAGGGGCATGAACTATTTATCTCCTCTGTTAGTGGATCTGTTTATAATGAAATGAGTTTATGAGAGTACATATGAGTCACCCATGCCGCCAGATCTAATGCACGTTTCATTAAATGCAGTAATAGATATTATGTACTGTCTACCCACCACAAGAAGTCAAGCGGGGCATGAAGAGGGACAGAAGCTTGAACTGTTTATCAGCTCTGATTGTGGATCTGTTTACTAAGAAATGAGTGTATGAGAGTACATGTGAGTCACACATACTACCAGGTCTAATGCTCGTTTCAGTAACTGCAGCGATAGGTATTATGTACTGTCTACCCACCACAAGAAGTCAAGCGGGGAATGGAGGTACTGGTTTACACAGAGCATATCATCCTGCCATGCAGCGTCGAGGCACCTGCCGACACTTCTACGCTGAAAGGGACCACCAGATGAGAAATAATGTGAAATGATAATAAAGACACATACCAATCAGATCATAAAACTTTTGACTATCACTTTAAGTCTACTGTATTCCCATATTTCATTGTATGTACAAGAATTAACAATAAAATCATGTTTATTTTGTTTTATATAAAGTTAGCAGTTAGTAAAATGTAGAGAAAGTCGTGTGAGTGCTCCACATTTGATGTTTGCTCTTGAACATATTAAACAGGGATTAACTCCTAAGTAGAACAAAGCAAGTACTGATGCAGCAGCGAGAGTTTGCTATGAAAAGCGAGTGTACAAGTGGAGATATTAGCAATGCTAATTCACCATTCCTCAGACAACTCAATTACCTGCACAGGTTGCTCGTCTTTTGTTTCAACGGAACGGGAAATTCCAGCTCCTACGTTCCCATCACTCACGCGGTTACCATGGCAACGCTTCTCTCTCAAAGTAAACACTCCACTTTGGCAACAATTCACTCTCACTTTAGCAACACTTTGAAAATACGAGGGCTGTTCAATAAAGAATGATCACAAACTTTTTGACAACGTACCTTTACTCATCTTCATGATTTTGATGGTCCTACTCAAAATAGTCTCCCCTGACTGTGATGTACTTGTCACAGCGTTTCTGCCAGTCTACAAAGACATGCTGGAAACTATTTTTTGAGAGATCCCTCAAAATCGCCTCCACAGCCTTCGCCAGTGCTTTTGATAATGGATAATGCCTCCCACGAAGGCGTTTCTTCAAGTTAGGGCATAGAAAAAAGTCACATGGGGCTCAATCCGGACTATATGGAGGATGAGGGATGCACTTCACGTTGATTTTTGCAAGATATTCAGCAAAAACATTGGCAATATGTGGCCGCGCATTATCGTGGTGCAGCATCCAGCTTGCTTCACGGAAATGTGGTTTTTGCGCCTGATATGGACTTGCAATGTTTTCAGGACATCCCTGTAGTATTTGCCAGTTACTGATGTGTGTGCAGGTACAATATGCTGATAAACCATTCCATGAATATCAAAGAACGAAATGACCATAACTTTCCCAGCAGAAGCAACCACTTTTGCTTTTTGGGGGGTTGGTGATGAAGGAGATTTCCACACAGAGCTTTGCTGTTTGCTCTCAGGATCAAAATGATGTAGCCAAGTTTCATCAGCAGTGATTACATTTGAAAGAAACTCCGGATCTGCCTCTAACATCAACTTTAACTGCCTGCAGTCCTGCATGCAAATGTTCTTTTGTTCGGGAAGCAACAGTCTTGGAACCCATCGCGCACAAACACGTCTCACGTATAATGTTTCTGTCACCAACATGTGGGTGGCACCCAATGAAATGCTCAGTATTTCAGAAAGTGATCTTAAGGTAATTCGTCGATCCTCTCTCACAATGGCAGCAGCAGTGTTTATGTTTTCTTCCGTAAGAGCAGTAACTGGAGCACCGGGTCCACCTTCCTTTGAAATTGATTGTCTCCCCTCTTTAAATATTTTAAACCACCTTCGAGCTGTGCCGTAGGAAAGAACAGACTCTCCATAGGCCACCTGTAACATTGAATAGGCCTCAACTGAAGATTTGTTGAGACGAAAGCAGAATTTCAAAGCCGCATATTATTCCTCACGTGTTACCTCCATTGTAGCGGTAGGCGATACTGAACATGTCTGAACTTGCCTGGTTCTCACAGGCGGGAACCAGGAGTACCAACAATGAAACTACTACGGCGTGTTTGTTTCACTTTAAGGTGACAGAATATAATAGGATTGAATTTTAGTGCGAAAATTTATGACCGTAAAAAATTATGAACATTCTTTATTGAACAGCTTTCGTAAATAAAGTCCTTTAGAAGCACTTCGCTCTCAAATTGACAGCAGCAGCTCAAAGTAAACACATCCTTCTCAAAATACAAGCAACGGAGTGGTCAAAATCAATAAAATAAATGTTCTTTCCTTGACAGTATTTCACTTTGATGATTTTCATTCAACTGTCTTTTGATAATACTTTGGACTCAGTAGTAGTTTGCTATGTAACCTCGGCTAAATAAATATAGCCTTGACAACGTGGCTCATTTTTGACACCCCTCGATAGAAGCGTGCAGCGAATGTTTCATAACTCTGTCCAAATTCCTCCCAACGTTATTACAGCTCTTATGCATGGACGTGTTCTTTGAAAATGTCCGTGTGACATTATTTATAACTTAATAACAGAGTTCAATCAGAGTTATGGAACCAGAACACCTGAGAGCTCTAAATGTTTACAACTTAATTTGTCTCCTGCACAAACAATTTGGCTCAATGCATTTGTGTGTGTGTGTGTGTGTGTGTGTGTGTGTGTGTGTGTGTGTGTGTGTGTGTGTGTGTGTGTGTGTTCATGACATATTACGGATATCTGGGGGTATTTAAAATAGGCAGCGAAAGTAAATAAATGCAAAATAAGTGTGTCAGGAGAAAACAAAACAATTTTGAGTCAGAGAAGTGGATAATTGGCAAAACCTATACATTAAACTTGGGTATCTCTCTGTTTCAACCTCCCCCAATTCCCTCATCACCACTTTCTATTCCTCCAGTTTTAACTCTTGTTGTATTTTTCTCTCCAACTTACTCTCTCTTATCTCCCTCTCTTATCTCCCTCTCTCTCCACCACGTTCCCTCTAAATTTCTCTCCTCCACCTCTGTCCTTCCTGTCTCTTTCCACCCATCTCTCTTCAGTCTCTCTACCTTCCACTCTCTCCTCCTGTCTCTCTCTCCCTTCCCCACCCTTCTCCACGCCTCTCTCCTCCCAGTCTCCCACTCCTTTGGCTCTCTCATTTCCGCACTCTCGTCCACGTCTTTCCTTCCCGTATGTCTCCTCACCCTCCGTCACGTCATCCCACCCTCTCTCAGCTCTTCCTCTCTCCTCAACGAATGTCGCCTCCCCATCTCTCACCTCGACCCTCTCTCCTCCACGTTCCTCTCCTCCAAGTTTCTCTCCTCCCCCTTTTTATCCTTCCTGGGTCTCTCCACCCGCTCTCTCATAGCTACTGCACCTCACATTCTCTCCTCAGTTTCGCTCTCTTCCCCTTCTCTCCTACAAGCCTGTCTCCACCACGTCTCTCTCTCCCCTTACCCTCTCTGATTTCCGCGCTCTCGCCCACCCCTTTCCTCCCCGTATCTGTCCTCACTCTCCCTCACCTCAACCTCTCTCAGCTCTTCCTCTCTCCTCAAAGTTTCTCTCCTCCCCATCTCTCACATCACCCTCTCTTCAGGTCTCACACTTCCAAGTTCCTCTCATCCAAATTTCTCTCCTCTCCCTCTGTACGCTTCTTGTGTCTCTCCACCTCCCACTCTGTCCTTCATGTCTCTCTCTTCCTCTTCTCTCTCCTTACTCTCTCTTTCACTTCCGCTCTCTCGTTCACGTCTCTCCTCACCTTCCCTCACCTCACTCCCTCTCAGCACTGCCTCTCCTCCAGATCTCTCTCCACGTTCCCCTCCACCCCAATGTCTTCTTCCCGTCTCTTACTTCACCCTCCCTCACCTCTCTCTCCATAACGTCTCTCACCTACCTGTTTCTCACCTCTCTCTCACCTACACCCTCACCACCACTTAGCTATCCGCCTTTCTAATCTCAGTCGCTCCATTACCTTGTGCTATTTCTTTGTATAGTAAACTTTGGCGACCAGTGACGTTTTGAAAACCTGCAGCAAAACTAACCGTTCCAGGAGTTTAATGAAAGCTCTGGTTTTTGTCACTCACATGACATCCTCCACGCAGTCTTCCATATTATTCCAAAAAAACATTTGTTCTCTGTATACTTCATTTTAAATCCACATAAAGGTGTTTTCCATATTTTCCTATATTTGTATTTGTATTTATTTCATCCTTTGGAACATAATACGTATGTTATAGGACACGTCAGTTCAAAATACAAAGATAAATATAAAAAGTTACATAAGACTAAAATCTGTAACAGATACAGGATCCAACAAAAGTCTAAAATAGAAAAAGCAAATAAATATTGTCAATAGATTGTTGGTTACAATTTCTGACATAGTCAATTTTTCATCATTAATACTAATTGTACATAGTCAATTCTACATCATTAGAATCTAATTTACATAAACTAATTTACATAGTCAATTACAGCATTAGAAACTAATTCTATACATGATCCCTTAATCAGCTTAATGAATTTATCACTTTCAAGTATAATTAAATCTGCAATGTCATAATTCATTTAAGTTATATAAACATTTATTTATGAGGAAAGCCTTTAACTTCCATTTATACTGCTGTCTTGAGATGCTAGCTATTGATTTAATATCAGATGGCAGTTTATTGTAAAGCTTAATTCCTAGTATATTGTGACTTTGTGGGTTCGTGAAATGAAAAGTCCAATTTCACCACTCAAAAATGTTCTTTATTTCCACCGACTTACAGTTAAACACTTGCCAATTACATAAAATTACGTAATGCACACAATTACGATTCACCAGTTCGTCCGTTACAATTTCACTTGCACTAGCACTGCGTCCTTACACCAAGAACTGACTGACTCACTGTCTCTCTGAAACCCTTTTTTATAGGAATGTCACTGTTTTTCTAGAAGTCTCTGGTTTCCCGCAAATCACCCGAACGTTACAGGCCACCGGAGAAGGGGAGAGAAACGTCGAGGGACAGGTGACACTTCCCTAACCACCCCTCAGTTAGTGACAGAGACTAATGGGAGGCGTGGCTCGGCGGCCTTTGGTTTCGTCACAGCTGTGGGCCTCATGCCTACCGCTAATTGGGTGACTATATGTACATCCTTTTGAGAGACAGTTTTAATTACACTATCTCTATAGTAATTCATATTGGTTCTTGTGTTATGCTCATGTACCTGACTGATTTTAACTGGATTACACTTGTCCACAATAAACATTATAGCTGTATAAGCACACAGAAAGTAGATGGTGATTGTTTTTTTATTTATAAAGGTATCCCTGCAAGATTCTCTTGTTTTTAGATTATACATGACCCTAACACACTTTTTTTGGTAAATAAGCAGTTTATGCATATGTTAAGTTTGAATTTATAAGTCACTATGTTTACACTCAGTCTTCACTTACTTGTTGTATAATTGAAACGTTTTCAAGATCATTCGATCTCATCCTCAGCTGTTTGGTAACTAAATGAACCTCCCTCTTCTTCCACTACTACGGAGCTCCGATCACTCTGCCATCTGGTGTTAGGGGCCGGGATTTCAAAATTTATTACTTTATCACGGTTTTTGTTTATGAATATTTTTTCCCAAATATCCAATTCTATGGGTGTACTTAAAGATTTTAACAGTTTAATGTTGTGGCCAATGTTGTGGTTTTCTGTCCAAAAATGGTGTGAAACTGCAGATTTTTCTGTTTGTTTCAACTTAATATTCCTCTGGTGTTCTTTTTGCCTGGTTAACAAGTTTCTCTTAGTTTTTCCTATGTAGCTTTTTTCACAGGTTTCACAATTAATCTGATAAATTCCTGATTTCAAATTGTTGGGGATTGTATTTTTCAGTGGTTTATTTAGCAGGTTCCTCAGACTGAATTTGTTTTGGGGTGCTAGTTTTAAGTTTAGTCTTTTGAAGATTCGTTCAAATTTTCTAAAAGCCCATGGATGGTAGGTGAATTTTCTATATTGCCAATTTGTGTTAATAAGTGGTGTGAGAGTGGTATTTTTTGATCTTACCTTCAGTTTTTCTTTCCTCTTCATCATGTTCCTTATGATGGCTGGGTTGAATCCATTTAATACCGCTATGTCTTTTATGTGTTGTTGTTCTTTCAAAAATTCATCCTTACTCAGTGGGACGTTGTATAGCCGGTGAATTAGACTTCTAAAGGCAGCTAGTTGATGTGAAACTGGGTTGTATTCATTTTTCTTTATGTAATTATCTATGTGTGTGGGCTTCCTGTATATTCCAAAATCTACACCATGACGATTTCTAGTTATCTTGAGGTCCAAAAAGGGTAGGGTGTTGTCTCTTTCTACTTCCATAGTAAATTGGATGTGATTATCTTGCAGGTTTAGTAATTTTAGAGAATCTTCTCTAAGTTTTTCCGGAATGATAGCAAAAACATCATCAACATATCTCTGCCAAAATTTATAAATCTGTGGGAAGGCCTTTACTATGTGTGTTTCAAAATAGCTCATGTATAGGTCTGCTAAAATAGGCGAAAGTGGGCTCCCCATAGCTAATCCATTTGATTGTCTGTAGAATTTTTGGTTAAACGTGAAGTAATTATTCCTTATGCATAAATCTGTAAGATTGATGTCATCTATTTCTCTGGGGTCCGCTGTAGTCTGGGTTAGCCATTTTCTGAGGAATGTACGTATTTTTTCTACTGGAATGCTTGTAAAAAGTGCCTTAACGTCAAAAGAAACAAGTATGTGATTTTCCGGGATGATTAAAACTTAGTGCCCCTAACACCAGATGGCAGAGTGATCGGAGCTCCGTAGTAGTGGAAGAAGAGGGAGGTTCATTTAGTCACCAAACAGCTGAGGATGAGATCGAATGATCTTGAAAACGTTTCAATTATACAACAAGTAAGTGAAGACTGAGTGTAAACATAGTGACTCATAAATTCAAACTTAAAATATGAAGAACACTTCACTGTTAATAATGTTTCTGTTTTTAATATTTATGCATATGTATTTTGGATGCTGAACCCCATATTTCTATTCCATAGATTAGATATGGATAGACACATCCGTAGTATATTAATTTATGATATTTGTATTGTTGTATTTGCTAAAATATCTTAAGAGATATAATGATTTACTAATTTTTCCTCATATGTTTTCAATATGATCAGCCCAAGTTAGTCGATTATCTAACACAATACCCAAAAATTTATGTGTTTTCACTTCTAACACAATGTCACTCTGTACTTTTAGATTTATATCACCATCATATTTTTTTAGCAAGTTTAAGTGCATCATATTGGTCTTTTGCATATTACATTGTAGTTTGACAGATTGAAAATAGTTCAGCAATTCAAAGGTAGTGTTGTTTAGAGTGATTTCAGCTCTTCTATTGATTTATTCCAGCATATGGATGTTGTATCATCTGCATAGGTTACAACAGTAGTCTTTGGTGGGATTTTTATGTCATTAATATATAAAATAAATAATAATGGACCCAATACAGAGCCTTGTGGTACACCAAATTTAACAGTATCCAATTCTGATTTTACCTTTTTTATGTATTTCCCCTTTTTATTGGCTATCTCTGTTAAATGTTTTCTGCCCACCAGGTAGGAGTGAATTAGAACAAGGGGAAGGCCCCTTATGCCGTAGATCTCAAGTTTGCTAATTAAAATATGGTGGTCAACACTGTCGAACGCTTTAGACAAATCAAAAAATAAGGTGCTAACCTTCTCATTGCTTTCCAGTTTACCAATTATTTCATGTATGCATTGATTAATGGCTGAAATCGTAGATCGACCCTTCCTGAAGCCATGTTGAAAGTTTTTAGTACATTATATTTGCTTAATTTCATTGACCTTAATGATTAAATGAGCTGTTCACTATGTGATGTCTTTAAGAATCCCTTCTCTTTGTATCATCAGGACATAACAAGACGAATAGCGACTTGATATATAGATATACAGTATAATAGATCTACGACATAGTGGACCTTGGCAGCTTAAAGGCTCATCGCACCCCCCCCCCAAAAAAAAAAGGCCTCACATAGCAATCAGCTGTATAAAACATTTGACTATCACTTAAAGTCTACTGTATTCCCTTGTAACTACGATAAGATAATGTTTATCTTCAAGTAGATAGAGCAATAAGTGTTTGTATAAGAGTAGAGAACGTGATGTATATAAAACATTTGACTATCACTTAAAGTCTACTGTATTCCCTTGTAACTACAATAAGATCATCTTTATCTTGAAGTAGATAGAGCAATAAGTGTTTGTACAAGAGTAGAGAAAGTCATGTATATAAAACATTTTACTATCACTTAAAGTCTACTGTATTTCCTTGTAACTACAATAAGATAATGTTTATCTTAAAGTAGATAGAGCAATAAGTGTTTGTACAAGAGTAGAGAAAGTCATGCATATAAAACATTTGACTATCACTTAAAGTCTACTGTATTCCCTTGTAACTACAGTAAGATAATGTTTATCTTGAAGTAGATAGAGCAGTAAGTGTTTGTACAAGAGCAGAGAAAGTCATGTATATAAAACATCTGACTATCACTTAAAGTCTACTGTATTCCCTTGTAACTACAATAAGATAATGTTTATCTTGCAGTAGATAGAGCAATAAGTGTTTGTACAAGAGTAGAGAAAGTCATGTATATAAAACATTTGATTATCACTTAAAGTCTACTGTATTCCCTTGTAACTACAGTAAGATAATGTTTATCTTGCAGTAGATAGAGCAATAAGTGTTTGTACAAGAGCAGAGAAAGTCATGTATATAAAACATTTGACTATCACTTAAAGTCTACTGTATTCCCTTGTAACTACAGTAAGATAATGTTTATCTTGAAGTAGATAGAGCAGTAAGTGTTTGTACAAGAGTAGAGAAAGTCATGTATATAAAACATTTGACTATCACTTAAAGTCTACTGTATTCCCTTGTAACTACAATAAGATAATGTTTATCTTGAAGTAGATAGAAGAATAATTATTTTTAAAAATTGAATGCAGACTTTTAGTAGAATGTTGCACGTGGGATACTTTGATGTAGTACCGAACACCTAAAGTGGGGGATGAAGGAGGTGTGCACAAACGACCTGTAGTGGTCGCCGTTTTGGGTCATAATGAGCAAGGTCCACCTGATGACTTAACTTAGCGATTTCCTGTGACCACGCCCCCTGATATGGGGAGGAATGTGACGGCCGGATGTGAAGGGGCTTGTCCTCAGCTGGGGGTGCTGACAGAACAGCGAGGGTGAGAATGGTTCTCTGGTGGCGAACAAGGACACCCCAACTTAGGGGTGTAACAGATAGCCACTTCTGTCAACACAGAAACACTTCATATAAGAAATAGAATCAAATATAAGTGTTAAGTGCAAGGTGCGTCCAAAATATAACACAATTTTTTCAGGACTGGAACTAGATAGGAACCTTCGGCTGTTTTTAAATACACGTGGACTATTTGTGAATGCTTGACAGAGATGGCAGCACTTTTACAGTGCATGGAACTCTAGTGACAGCGACGAGAGATAGGACTGCTTTTGATACTCAAAATAGTAAAATTTTCATTGCAAGAACAGCGTGTAATCATTCGTTTTCTCCATTTTCGTGGTGTGATGAAGTCTGTTTAGTTAACGCGTGTGCACGTCGGCCTCTGCCTTTCACGAACCCTTATAATCATTTTACAAGACAGACCCTCCATCTCGCAGTCCTTTCTGCAAGGTTGCCAACTTTCTCGATACGTCATATGTATCGTACGAGGTTTCGTCTAAATAAATTACCTTATGTCCATTACTGCGAAACTTCCTTAGCTTTGAGAGAGAGAGAGAGAGAGAGAGAGAGAGAGAGAGAGAGAGAGAGAGAGAGAGAGAGAGAGAGAGAGAGAGAGAGTAAGAGTATATATATCGCCAAGCTAAAATTCTACTGGATTCCATAATAACCCTTAACTTATTCAAAGTGCTGTATCTGAAACCAAGCTCCTTAAGGAGGCTGCGCAAAGTGCAGTGCCCATAAGGAAAATCACAAATTTCTTGCAAATATGCAACCAATTCGTATAAGGTGGGCGCTCTCCCTTTTGCATAGAATCTATATATTTCTCAGCGAATTAAATCGCATGTGAAATTATCTACTTTAGAGAAACGTTTCCTTTTGTTTTCAGATTTGATCGGCGTCTTTGGCATTCCTTTCGTCACAATATTTGTTACTGTATTTCTGTGAATACCCAGAATTTATCAGGTTCATTGCATGACCCCTTACCAAGATTATTTTTCAGCACATATTTATATGTGTTCAAAACAAGCGTTTGAATTTGCTTAGAAACAGTTCCCGTTATAACTTTGTTTTTTGAGGATTTTCCAGTAACATAACTCGGCCCAGTTATTCACACTATTGTCTTCACTTTGATTATTTTCACCTGACTGAAAGTTATCTACTACTTCATTTGCATTTACCATTGCATTTCCCTCCCACAGTCTCCACATCGTGACACACAACGAATTTCTGCACGTAATGAAACAGATCAACTGGAAGTTTGAACTTTGGCAACTGAGACTCCACGTGGAGTAAACATGCGGCTTTTACTCTGAGAAAATCAGGGTTGCTATTGGTCCTCAGCGACAGTGTTCCATTTCTGAAGTGTGGAGATAGCTTTATGACGGACATTAGTGGGCGGGAGCGTCAGGTTCCTTTGACTCCGAAGTAAACATCCATTGATTTGACAGACTTTACCTATTGAAATTCATCGCCAGTTGAGGTGTGTTTTTTTTTTTTTTTTTTTTTTTTTTTTTTTTTTTTTTAATTTACGTCCTCCAACGTTAAGTCATATCGGACGGGCCAGTTAAGTGAGGCATGAGATGATGGTACCATGGATGTGTCTAATGTGCGCTCCTGGGTGCGACAGTTTAATGAAGGCAGACCATCGTGTAACAAAAAACCAAGACAGTCATGGCCTCGCAGCAGCCGGTGTGACGACATGATCCAGCGAGTGGTGAACGTTTTGTAGGATCAACTATTGAGCTTTTTCATATCTTCATGCAGGATTGTGTGCATAGATCCCATGGAAATGGCACTTATGGAGGCGATGTCTGCAACGCTCCATCGGTGATTGAGGTGTATTATCCCACGATGGTACCAGAATCTAGTTTTTGATGTAAAGAATTCGGTGACATCCACTTGTGCAGCTTCAAAGTTGTCAAAGTTCTTCCTCGTAGAAAATGGGTCTTCTTTCTGCTTCTTCTTCTTCTTCTTCTTCTTCTTCTTCTTCTTCTTCTTCTTCTTCTTCTTCTTCTTCTTCTTCTTCTTCTTCTTCTTCTTCTTCTTCTTCTTCTTCTTCTTCTTCTTCTTCTTCTTCTTCTTCTTCTTCTTCTTCTTCTTCTTCTTCTTCTTCTTCTTCTTCTTCTTCACTTCATGGCTTAGGCAATCAAGTGCCTGTTCCGCCTTCGAAGTCCTCCAGCCATCGTTTCCTGGGTCTGCCCACCGATCTCCTACCTTTAGGATGATACTGTAATATTTGTTTTGTAAGTTTATTATCTGGCATTCTTTCAACACGTTCCTTCCATTTTTGTTTGAGATCTTTTAACCTATCATTCATACTAAAAATGTCCAGCTCTTCTCTTATATTTTCATTTCTTATTAAGTCCCTCTTCGTGCATCCTTTCACACTTCTCAAGAATTTCATTTCTGAAGCCTGTGTTTTACTCTGTTGCTTTTTAGTTAACGTCCAAGTCTTACTTCCGTATGTCAGTATAGGTACAGCCATGACTTCGTAGAACTTTAATTTTGTTTTTTACGTATTTTGTTTCTAAATGTTCTATTTATTGTTCCACACACTCTTTGAAATTTGCAGACACCATATTCCTTGTCATAACTAACATCAGTTCCCAAGTAGTTAAAATGGCTTACCTGTTCAACGCAACGATTATTTATAACTATTTTTGTTCTAATTGGCTCTTTCCCAATGAATGTCATTACCTTGGATTTTATAAAAGAAAATTTTATGTTATATTGCTTACAAAGTTCACTAAGTTTAAAAATAGATTTTTGCAGGGCAGACTAGATATTTTGTATAATAACTAAGTCGTCAGCAAACAATAAAATATTTTAAAAGTTTTTATTTGAAATCTTAAAACCTACATTCACTAGCTGTTTCCATTTGCACACTAGGTCGTCAATATAAATACTAAAAAGTGTAGGTGATAAAGTCTGACACCCTGATTAGTAATAATTTGTTTAGAAATTTTACCATTGTTCCTCACATTTATTTTTGTTTGGAGGTAGAAGCATTGTATCATTTTTATTAATTGTTGTGGGTATCCTCGTTCTTCCAATATTTGCCACATTTTGCATCGGTTTACCCTGTCAAAGGCTAGAAAATGGGTCATGGATATAAAAAGATGATAATCTGATGGCACGAGTCCAGGGCTGTATGCTGGGTGTAGTAGCAGCTCGATTCCTCCCAGTTATTGAATTTTTTACATGGTTATTCGTGCAGTATGGGATGTTACATTGTCCTGTTGCAATAGAGCTCTAACTCGATTAACTAAAGCTGGGTATCTCCATCTCAAAATTTAATGAACTCGTTCCAGTTGTTGAGACTAACAGTCTGCATCAAGCGCCCGTCCGCTTGGAACAAACTCCCAGTGAATTCTACCTTCAAAATTCCAGGAGACACACAACATTACTTTGGGACTCAACTGATATTCTTTTAAGGTGTGTAGAGTCTAAACCTGGACTTATTGTGCTCTTTAATTACAAATGATATACATTTAACTAATAAATAAAAATAAAAGGTGTCTTCTTGCAGACATAACTTATGCCTACATTTACTAACCTAATGACCACTATCTCCAGTGGCCTTACAACTAAATCTAACCTAAGAGCAGCCTTATATTACTACGTTACATTTCTATTAAATAACTGAATTTCAATTATAATTTTAATCTGAATAATAAATTATACTGATTATACTGATATTTTGTTAATATTTTGCGCCTGCAACTGAAGGCTTCCCAACCTTGTATCCTGAAGTCCATTCATTATTTCAAGATTTGGCAGATGAGGTAGATGCAGGGGGAAGAACTGATGCAGTGGTAATTGACTTTTCTAAAGCTTTTGATGTAGTGCCACATAGTTTACTTATTTGTAAGTCAGCTAATACAAGAATTGACAAACGCGTAGTATTATGGGTTAAACATTTTTTGAAAGGGAGAACGCAAAAAGTTAAAGTAGGTAAAGAGCTGTCCGATAGGGGAACCGTAAGTTCGGGTGTGCCGCAAGGCTCAGTACTAGGACCTTTACTGTTTCTCGTTTTTTGTTAATGACATTGCTGTTAATATTAACTGCCAGATAAGGTTGTTTGCAGACGATTGTATCATTTATAATAAAATTCGGAATACAGTGCATGAAACCGCTCTTCAGGACGATTTAAATGAAATCTGTAATTGGGCTGCGGCTAACAAAATGTCAATTAATGCCAAGAAAAGTAAGTCCATTGTTTTTAGTAGAACTAAGAGCAAAATTATTGTTAACTATCACATGGGAGGGGTGCAAATTCGACAGGTGGACAGCTGCAAATACTTGGGAGTGTACCTGGCAAGTAATGCTGGATGGGACGAACAAGTAAATTCCACATCTAGGAATGCGTGGAAGGCATTACATTTCGTAATGAGAATATTGAAAAAGGGGAGCGCTAGTTCCAGGGAAATTGCCTACAAGGCCTTAGTGCGGCCGGTTATGGAATATGGAGCAGCATGCTGGGACCCGTATAGAGCTAACCAAATCGATCCATTAGAAAAAATACAGAAGAGGGCAATAAAATTCATAAAAAGAGGCAAGTATTTTGGGCCTATAAAGGGAGATGAGACTAAATGGGAGGAATTAAGAATTAGGCGTAAAAAACATAGGTTGGTAGCATTATTCAAAGCTAATGCTGGTGTAAAGGCATGGGTGGACGTTAGTTTAAGGTTAGATAATCCGGATTATTATGGATGAAACGATCATAGGTATAAAATTAAGGATAGAAGATACAGAACCGACGTAGGAAAATTTGCTTTTGTTAATAGAACCATTGAAGAATGGAATGAATTGCCTGTAGCAGTCTTTCAGGGCTGTCCCCTGTCGCTGAAGAAATTTAGAAAAAATCTAGATGGTTTATAGTTTAACTTTTGAAGTATAATGGTATATAATATGTAAATAGAGAAGTAATTAGATATGTTTTAAGTGACTAAAGTAAAATAATATCATGTTTGTATTGTTTATTGTGTTATTGTGGTAAATCTAGTATTTGTAATTTGATCTGTATTCTTAACTCTGCCACCGGGTAGTACCCAATTGCAGTGAATAAATACATACATACAAATGTTGTTGAAATTCCATGTTGATTGGGCATTCAATATTTACTTGACAGTTGTAGGGGTTTTCTTTAGTTATTTCATCTTACTCCATGGTCCTGGTTACCTTCGACGATCTTTGAGTGCTTTTCCGTGTGTCGTTTGGGTTTCTTGTCCTTCTCCGTAAATTCATATTGATCTCCTTACAATAATGATGCCATCTCTTTATGAAGGTTCTATGAATGTTGATCCTCTTCCAATAGATGTTGATGTTAATTGATGTCATCTTTCTGTGTAAATCTCGTTGATCTCAATTGTATCGGGGTATTATCTTGATCTGTTGTCTCTCCCCTTCTTCTATTCCGTAGTTGTGCTCTGTTCTGGTTGTAGTCTTCCATTTCTAAATTGGATATTAGTTCTGTCATAATTTCCAACTGTTTATAAGGCTGAAACAACATAAGCATCTGATGATCTCTGAACTGCTTTAATTTGTCCTTACACTTGTGGAACCCGGGCGGGTACCTTCAAATAACTGCAGTTTCGGCGGACATTTTATAATACATATCACTGGACGCGGCACGTCTTCGGACACACCAGACGGATGTATACAATACACTTGACTGCAATGAGTAATGAGCAAAATGAGGGCTGAATGGGGGTTGCTACCCTCTTATATACACAGCACGGCGTCACAAGAAAAAACTAAGAGAATATTGACCTGTGTAACGGTAAAGTCTGTCTAGTGAACGGGAGTGCAGTTTGCCGCTCAAAGGAAACTACTCTCCCGCCCACTAGTAACCGTCATAAATCTATCTCCACACTTCAGAAATGGAACACTGTCGTTGAGGACTAATAGCAACCCTGATTTTCTGAAAATGTCAGTCGCAAGTTTACTCCACGTGGAGTCTCAGTTGATCTGTTTCATTACGTGCAGAAATTCGTTGTGTGTCACGATGTGGAGACCGTGGGACGGAAATGTAGTGGTAAATGCAAATGAAGTAGTAGATAACTTTCAGTCAAGTGAAAATAATCAAAGTGAAGACAGTGTGAATAATTGGGCCGAGTTATATTACTGGAAAAGCTTTTAAAAAACAAAGTAATAACGGGAACTGTTTCTAAGCAAATTCAAGCGCTTGTTTTGAACACATATAAATAAATATGTGCTGAAAAATAATCTTGGTAAGGGGTCGTGCAATGAACCTGATGATACATTCTGCGTATTCACAGAAATACTGTAAGAAACATTGTGACGAAAGGAATACCAAAGACGCCGATCAAGTGTGAAAACAAAAGGAAACGTTTCTCTAAAGTAGATAATTTCACATGCGATTTAATTCGCCGAGAAATTTATTGATTCTATGCAAAACGGAGAGTGCCCACCTTAGACGAATTGGTTACATATTTGCAAGAAATCTGTGGTTTTCCTTATGGGTACTGCACTTTGCGCGGCGGCCTATAGGAGCTGGGTTTCAAATACCGCACTTCGAATAAGTTAAGGGTTATTATGGAATCCAGTAGAATTGTAGCTTGGCGAAATATATATATTTGTCAAAACTAAGGAAGTTTCGCAGTACGATGTGTGTGTGTGTGTGTGTGTGTGTGTGTGTGTGTGTGTGTGTGTGTGTCAAAACTAAGTAAGTTTCGCAGTAATGAACATAAGATAATTTATTTAGACGAAACCTCGTACGATACCCAGGACGTATCGAGAAAGGTGGCAACCTAGCAGAAAGTTCTGGGAGAAGTAGGGTCGGTGTTGTAAAACGATTATAAGGGTTCGTCAAAGGCAGCGGCCGACGTGCACACCAGTTATCTAAACAGACTTTACAGTAAAATTGCTAGTATTCCATTCTATTGTCTAACATCCGCCCTTCATAGATTGTCGTCCGGGAGTGCAGTGTTTCTCATGTATATCTGCCCAGGTTCGTTATAATATTTTACATCAAAGTATACAATTTTACTTTCACAAACATAGTTACAGTTCTCAAATTTAGTATAGTTATTAAACATATTACATCAAGGCATTCAACAAAGTTTGGCATGATGGTTTGCTCCTTAAGCTCTGCCGCATCGGTTTTCCTAATTACTTATCACATCTAATCCACAGTTTCCTCTACGACCGCAGCTTTTCAGTACGCATTGGTGGAAAGCTTTCATCCCCACGTAATATTACCGCAGGTGTCCTACAGGGTTCTATCCTCGCCCCGACTCTATTTAATATATACATTTCTGATATTCCTGACTTAGCTCCGACTTCTTTAGCTCTTTACGCTGATGACACAGTACTATATTATTCTCATGTTAATCTCCAGCACGCACAAGTAGTACAGCTCTCTTTAGATCGCCCAACTCATTGGTTCAGCACTTGGCGGATTTCATTGAACCCTCAGAAAACCGAAGCTAAAATCTTCACTCTTCGCCGATATACTCCGCTTCCTCCGTTGTATCTGTATAGGAACAATGTCCCTTGGCTCCCCACTACCACTCCCTTGGAGTGCTTTTGGACTCTCGACTGACCTGGCGTGCTCACATCGATCGTCTTATATCACTGGCCTCCGGGCGACTTTCAAAACTCTCACCTCTGTTGCATCGCCGTTCCAGCCTCGGCCTACAGTCTTCATTGTTACTCTACAAATCACTCGTTCGTCCGCTCATTACATATGTCTGCCAAGTGTGGGGGGCCGCACACACATGTCATCTGCGTCGTCTTCAGGTCATACAGAATCGCTTCATGCGCATCGCAACCAACGCTCCATGGTTCATCCGTAATCAGCAGCTCCATCACGAACTAGGACTGTTACCTCTTCACGACTACAATCGCAGGATCGCTCGTCGTTTCTTTTCCACGCTGCAAGAAGTTCCAGGAGCTGTGCATTATAACATCGGCGTCCGCACGCGCCAGCCCTCACGCTTGAAGAGGAGACTGCCACAGGACGTGCTTCTAAGTGATACATCTGATTCGAGTGATTCTAGTGCTTGTTGTCTGTCTTACGTCTTCAATATTGACATAATTCCTAAGAGAGTATTATTGGAGTTCTAACTTAATGTAGTTAGGGGGCGGCCTGTTAGCCTACACCTGAGTGTTATTGTTCTTATTGTACTGTTACCTTCTTTTCACTCTGATCTGTAAAGCATTGTACTGCTGATTGATCAATAAAAAATTAGAAAAAAATATTACATCAATTAAATGAATAACTGTTCCGAGGGCCCAGAGTTACTGTTTCAAATCACAACAGATAATTCTCCTGACAAATCTATCGACCATGGGATTACGGATAAGCCGACGGCAGATATCTACTCTACGTTCAGCCTGTTGAGGTGTCAGCTCATGAGCTTCAGATCTACAGGTTCTGTATGATTTTCTAAGTGTCTTAATGTGGCGATGTATGCTATCTTTTGATACACCAAGTTCTTATGAAAGCCTACGAGTACTTTTCTGCTGATTTTCTCGCGAAACTTGAGTGTATCCTAAATATTCCATACCTAAGTCTCCCAGAACGTGGTATATTTTAAGTGCTTTCGTCTCCATTGTTGAAATGTGGGAACCATCTTTGTGTCACACGTTCATTAACGACACCTTCTCCTTCCATTTCATATATTCTTCGAGCTGCGCCAGCGACTTTATAATCTTGTTTCAAGTAGTGTTTTAGAAGTACTCTAAGTTCAAACTTCGTTATCTCCATTTTGTGATTGTTTATTAACAAGTGAAGACTGATACATAGCCATGATTTCCTGTAAATAGCAATGATAAATGAAAGAAATGTAATAAGTGTTGCAAAACACCAAAATCAAGAAACAGGCTTTACGTATGAGATAACCTAATTCTTTAGTTAAAAAGCTTAAAGCCATTATGCGGGAAAATTTGCTTTGATGTGTTTTTATGTAACGGTTATTACGGGATATGGAGATGATTTTTAAAACCTTCGTATTGCATCTTGGCAAAATGATGAGCTCTAGCTTCAATACTGATATCTAAGTGGCATTTGCATTTGAGTTACTTCGTTTGAAAAAGCCACACCTTAAAAAAAAAACGTTGGAGTCACAGAACATTAAAACGTGCATTTAATATGGAATATTGGTATCGAATGTTTTAATGGAATGCAATTTCCCCTCTGCAACCTGTCCGAAGAACGAATGGAGGTTTACGGCAATACGTCTCCATTCCTACACTTATGCCCAGTTGCATAAAAATTGCTAACTGCAGTTCATTTATAATCGAAGATCAAAATTGAACCAAGTTTACGAACCCGCGTAGGTTGTACATTGCTGATCTTAGATCAGATGAACGCCGTTTAGTACTGATCTGAGATCACAAAAACAAATGCGGCAACATCGCCAAACATGTTGTAACTTTCTTGTTTTATCGAAAGGATTCGAGAATTATCGGAATTATTCGACTCTGTGCACAGAGTAGCAAATCTAGACATAACAAAAAAGAAATAAACATTTCGCTTTATGGTTATTTGTCCTAGAAATAATGTTATTTTAAATAAACAGTATAAGAATTTACTCCATATTGAAACGGGATTTATCAAAAGTTAATTATTTGGCTTACTTTATCTCTATTATATGTCCAATGTACATCTTTTTCATTTTCGTCTGCTTACAATACTGTGAGCTGGAAAATATAAACTAAAAATGGAAAACAAGTGAAGTTTTAAGTTACAAGTTATAATATTTTGTATATAAAAATGGAAGTTCAAGTAAAAGAGAAGATGCGTTCAGCTAACTTTAAATCCTGATGAAATTAGATCTTAAAGCTGCAATCTCTTTTTAACTTTGTGATTTGTTCTAAACGCAGTTCCTTTATTTATATTGAATACATCCCCAATCACCATTTGGAAGCCTTCAGCTGCATAGAACCGTAATGTGAGAAGGATTTCCTCAGGATTTGTGTTCTTAATTGTGTACATAGCCTATGCTCCAGTTCTTCAACTACATGCTTTGATTGTCGAAATGTAATTTTGAATTTTCTGTCATTTAGTTCTGAGATGAGATTTCCTTTATGTTGGAAAACACGAGGGGACCTTTCAAATTGAAAATTCTAATCATAAGAGATATCAGAGTAATCTGAATTCTGAAAATAATACAAATGTATAGGTTATGAACACATACAATGCATCTTTAACATACATTTGTGAAATAAAGAGGTCAATTATTTATACAAGTAACCACAAAAATGCTTTGTTTACTATTTATTTAAATCTGCACTACTTATTTCTTCTCATTAACTATTGTGTAAATTCTGCAGTTCTGCTGATCTCAGTTCAATCAGGTTAACTGGAGAAAATTCACCAATTAGATTTTATCTTAGATCAAGAGGCCAGATCAATGTTTATACAACCAAAATTCTAAGTTCAGCTTGACTGAAGATCATTTTCATATGTTTCAAGTTAGATTATCTTTTATGCAACCGGGCCTGAATCTCCTACATTGGACGGGTTCGACACAAATCAAAATGCAGACACTGCCATACGCTCACAAAGCAGAAAAATAATATTCAGTGTGTCTCGTTTTGTAATACGTTAGAGAAACGTTAACGTTTTGTTAAATAATGCTACAGCACCAAACTGTAGCTAATATAGTAAAAGTAAGAAGAACTTTCAACACATCGCCCACATTCTAAAAAGGTTCGAACTGAATGAGTTTGACAAATGCACAAAACTTTTATCGAGTTTTACGAACAGAAGAGAAATTCGCACAGTAGGAAAAGTAATGAAAGCGATTAAAGAAAAATTCTTTTTGAAGGTAGAAGAAGAATTGTGGAGAAAACTTAAAGATATGGCATATCAATTTTGTAAGCACAAAACTATATGTACATCGTGATACTTCGCCCGCACTGCCTTGCTTGTCCTGTCTAAACCATGCCTTGATATAGCTCGCCTCGGTAACGAAGATGGTAGAGTACTTGTAACAAGTTCAAAGGTCAAGAATTCGTATCTCGGTCGGACTGACTTTTTTAATTTTTTATAATTATTTATTGATCGATCAGTAGTTTAATGCTTTACAGATCAGAGTGAAAAGAAGGTAACAGTACAATAAGAACAATAACACTCAGGGGTAGGCTAACAGGCCGCCCCCTAACTACATTAAGTTAGAACTCCAATAATACTCTCTGAGGAATTATGTCAATATTGAAGACGTAAGACAGACATCAAGCACTGGAATCACTCGAATCGGATGTATCATTGAGAAGCAGGTCCTGTGGTAGTCTCCTCTTCAAGCGTGAGGGCTGGCGCGTGTGCAGACGTACAGCTCCTGGAACTTCTTGCAGCGTGGAAAAGAAACGACGAGCGATCCTGCGAATGTAGTCGTTAAGAGGTAACAGTCCTAGTTCGTGCTGGAGCTGCTGATTACGGATGAACCATGGAGCGTTGGTAGCGATGCGCAGGAAGCGACTCTGTATAACTTGAAGACCACGCAGATGACATGTGTGTGCGGCACCCCCCTCCCACACTTGGCAGGCATAAGTAATAATAATTGGACGAACGAGTGCTTTGTAGAGTAACAATGAAGATTGTAGGCCGAGGCTGGAACGGCGATGCAACATAGTTGAGAGTTTTGAAAGTCGCCCGGAGGCCAGTGATATAAGACGATCGATGTGAGCACGCCAAGTCAGTCGAGAGTCCAAAAGCACTCCAAGGTATTTAACGGGAGTTGTAGTGGGGAGCCAAGTGACATTGTTCCTGTAGAGACACAACGGAGTAAGCGGAGCATATCGGCGAAGAGTGAAGATTTTAGCTTCGGTTTTCTGAGGTTTCAAAGAGATCCGCCAATTGCTGAACCAATGAGTTAGGCGATCTAAAGAGAGCTGTACTAATTGTTGTGCCTGCTGGAGATTAACATGAGAATAATATAGTACTGTGTCATCAGCGTAAAGAGCTAAAGAAGTCGGAGCCAAGTCAGGAATATCAGAAATGTATATATTAAATAGAGTCGGGGCCAAGATAGAACCCTGTGGGACACCTGCGGTAATATTACGTGGGGATTAAAGCATACCACCAATGCGTACTGAAAAGCTGCGGTCGTAGAGGAAACTGTGATTAGATTAGATGTGATAAGTAATTATGAACACCGATGCGGTAGAGCTTAAGGAGCAAACGATCTTGCCTGTGCCACATCAAGGAAAACACCCGTGGTATACTAATGGGCCTCGAAGCCGTGGACATTTGACTGACCTAATAGAGTGACTTATCTGGATAATTGTTTTCGACATTTCCTGTCATTCTGCAAGTTGAATATCTGGTAACTCTAAGCTCCATGTACCCTGTACTCAGTTGAACATCGTTGTATTCATTGTCCGATATGACTTAACGTTGGAGTTTTCCCATATCCTGAAAGATGACTGTCTGGTAACTCTAAGCTCTGTGAATCCTGTACTCATTTGAAAATCATTTCATTCATCGTCCGATATGACTTAACTTTGGAGTTTTCCCTTATCCTGAAAGATGAATGTCTGGTAACTCTAAGCTCTGTGAATCCTGTACTCATTTGAACATCATTTCATTTATCGTCCGATATGACTTAACGTTGGAGGTTTTCTCTTATCCTGAAAGATGAATATGTGGTAACTCTAAGCTCTTTGTACCCTGTACTCATTTGAACATCATTTCATTCATCGATATGACTTAACGTTGGAGGTTTTCTCTTATTCTGAAAGATGAATGTCTGGTAACTTTAAGCTCTATGTACCCTGTACTCATTTGAACATCATTTCATTCATCGTACGATATGACTTAACGTTGGAGGTTTTCTCTTATCCTGAAAGATGAATGTCTAGTAATTCTAAGCTCTATGTACCCTGTACTAATTTGAACATCATTTCATTCATCGTCCGATATGACTTAACGTTGGAGGTTTTCTCTTATTCTGAAAGATGAATGTCTGGTAACTTTAAGCTCTGTGTACCCTGTACTCATTTGAACATCATTTCATTCATAGTCCGACATGACTTAACGTTGGAGGTTTTCTCCTATCCTGAAAGATGAATGTCTGGTAACTCTAAGCTCTATGTACCCTGTACTTATTTGAATATCATTTTATTCGTCGTCCGATATGACTTAACGTAAATTAATAAAATGACTTACTGCACCAGCGATCTTTCATAACAACTGTACTCATTCTTTAGATATGTAATACAAATTATTTACGTGGTGAAAAATAACTGTTTTATTGGATATACGTGTATCTGTGTCTTAACGATATCTACGCAGTAAGGTTTATTTCTGTCTCTTCTGAGTTTTGTAAAAGTCATTCAGAATGAAGAGAAATTCTGAAATTTTTCTCAAAAATTTCAAGATATGTATTTCATTTGGGATGAAAAGTTCTCAAAAGTACGATATTTTGGGCCAGGTATTTACCATTATCCATGCCTTTTAAACCTTTTTCTTGCTATTCTAAGTTTTATCTTAGCAGATTCCTTTCATCCAAACTTAAAATTATAAATTCTCTAACTATCGTAAGTATTAAAGAACGTAAAAACAGAAACAAATGAAAGGAAAACTGTAGACTTTCGTTCATTCTTTAAAACACTTGACAGTAGCATTCTAGCGAAGTGATGATGCTGAAATCTTCCAGGTACGACTGGTGGGCAGAATGAAGCTATCATGGCCAACCCTGGTCTGAGGAAGGCAGTAACTCAAAGTGGCAGCTAAACCCTCCGTTTCCTCCCCCAAGGGCTGCACCACCACGTGTTTATTTTACACTGGACACAGTAACAGATCACGCGCAGGTAAAACCAAGTGAGTTTCAAGATTTGCTGCTTTCTTTTGTAACAGGCATGGCCGAGGCCCTTCACTGTAAAACCTCACTCATAAAGAGTACTTTATACCTCCGTGGTCTGAGGGTAAGAACTTTGTAAAGAGATGACAAAAGACGAATAGTAAGTGCAAGTGACGAAGTCATATTGAAAGTCGTGACAGCCCATTGTTGAAACTCATACCTCAACAATGTATACCTACTTATTTGCCAAACTTGCAACGTTAAGTCATGAATGGAACGATGCTGAAATGAGTACAGGGTGCTTAGAGCTTAGAGTTAGCAGACATTCATCTTTCAGGATAGGGGAATATCGCGGGAAAAGAAAACCCTTATCCAGATACTGTCCGGCAACGCAAAGGTCCATGAAAGGAATGCTTTCCGTTGTACAGTGGGACAGGACATTGAACGTATGCTACCCAAGGAGCAGAACAGTTAAAAAAAGATCGTTTCTATAAGGATAATCAGTTATAAATGTCTATACTATTGATGGTTTGGAAATGGTCGCTGATATGTTGGAATTGAGACTATATACGAAAAAGGGTTAAAACTTTTACTTTTTATGTAATTATCAATATCAGTAGACTTCCTATAAATACCAAAATCTAATTTATTATTATTTATTATTATCTTCAAATCTATAAAAGGAAGAAATCCATTAATTTCAGTTTCTATAGTGAATTTTATAGCTTTATCTTGTAAATTTAGTAATTTTAAAGCATCGTTAATTTGTTTATCAGGACCAATAGCAACAATATCATCAATATACTGTCGAGAACTCATTATTTACGATAGCGCGCGGCTCGGAGAGATAACGGACGGATAGTGTATCACGATAAACAGCCTGCCTAAGCAAATAAATATAGCGCGGAGATTAAAGGCTGGCCAACACAGATAAAGTTACGCGTCTGGAACGTTTGGTATTCGTCTAGTGACAGACCATTCGATTTATTGTTTGTTACAGAATATTCCAGAAGTATCTATTAATAGTGATATCAGTGGTGGTATATATAGCAGGCGACGCGCCAGCGGAGGAGACGTACAGATGTATTATTTTATCTGGATAGGAATCCTGCGCGGTAGGGATGAGTAGCAACTGTGGTGGGGATGTGCACCTATCGCCACATTGCGTCACACGCGTAAGATTACGAGAGGGCAGGGCGGTGCATAAGGTGTCTAAAAACAAATTTCATTGCCGAAGCCAGTTTTGCAGCTCTTATAAACTAAGTTGTAATTCTTACTATGGTAGTAATCTCCACGCTTTTGTTGGATCTTAAATAGTACATAGACATTTGGAACAAAACCCTGTTCTCCTCCAGCAGGCATGATAAACAACTGTCGGCCTTTCAATATCGCTGCAGAGTCCCTCTAAAGTATTTCACTTCAGACATATGGTCTACTATGTGCTGTATTTATATAAGTTTCATCCATATAAACTATATAAACTTCACTTCGATATCTCCGAATATTTCGTTAATACTTAAACCTTTTTGCACGTATGGTGTGATGTTCGATTAAAATTTGTCTGTCACGCTTAGTGTTTTTTCTTCTTCAAATAATCCTAACTTCAAAAGAACTCTCCTTAATGTTCAGACACTGCCTTGGAAGTCAGTAGAATTTTTAGCTTCATAAGCACTTTCTTCAAAGTTGGTCTTTGTTTTTATGTGCTTTAAAAATTATTGATAGTTCGCCTAACTACTTCTGAATTAAAACATCCAAATTAGATTTTGTGCATGTTCTTAATCTTTGTTTACTGGGCATAGAGAAGGACGTTGTTGCACTAGCACCAATGGCTTTTCTTTCCTTAATAACTCTCATAAACTGCTTTCAGACACAACTGTTGCCTCAGATACCCTTCCCCACATTTTTATAGCTGACCCAGACCATTGTTCCTTTTTTATAAATCTATGGATATTGGTTATTACTTCCCGTGTTTTTAAATGTAGCACTTTATTTCCTAATGTGCTGCTAGGAGGCGTCATTTATAAATGCTCTCTTGGAACCACGGAACAAGCACATTTTGAAACAAGCTGTAGTATTACCGAGTAGCTCTGCACGTGTTTAGTTGCTCGCAACTGACCTGCCCTCCCCTCCAGTTGCAACCGTTCTGAGGTGGACTCGTCCAGATACCACTGCGCATCGCTTTGCACTTTTCAAGATAAAAAAAAAAAAATACATCTGTACAAATTTGTAAACGGCGGAAGTTGAGTGAGCTCTTTGTTTGTGGTCAGCGACCTTGGAAGATTCTATTTGTGTATGTTAGGTAATTCTGCTGTAATCTGCAAGTGAACCAAGTATATTTCTACGGAACTAAACAACTTTTTGAATTTGTGCAACTTAGACTTTTAATTCTACGAGACCACAGAGTCACAATCTCTATAAAATTAGAAAGATGAATTAACTTTATTTTCTTAAGATAGTGACGTTTTTTATTACAAATGGTGAAATTTGTGTAATGGAAGCAAGAAGTTACAGGACTCTCTGGCAGATGGGACCACATTCCATTAAAAAATAAGTACTTGCCCAGTTTCACCCCAGTACCGGTCTTACCCCATGCTCCCCTACGTAGCACAGAGAGCAAAGTACCCCCGAATCTGTCATTGTTACACAGAGGCAAGTGAATCTATCGCCTCAGATTGCTTTGATGTTGCACGAGACAATGACTACAGTGGCGGCTGGTGTCTTGTTCTATTGATGTGTGTGTACGCCTTTGAGAGAAGACAAAGCGTAACTCTACATCGGCAATGTTGTGTGTTTAATTAGAGTTAACTGTTAGGTTGATTAGATCCCTGTTTTTGGCTGCCAGCCCCTCCCCTTCTATATATATACACTACACTGCAATGGTCGTATGTTTAGTTCACCTTGGGCAGGCTTGCTTGCATTTGGTAAGTGTTTGTGATTTATTATTACCTCCAACACTTAATTTAATAATAATTCAATAACTCAATTCGCAGTTTTACAGGAAATAACGGATTTAGACACCACTGATGTATTTGACGTTTTGTTTTTGTTTGAAAAACAACTCTGTAGCTGTAACATAACCCCAAAACGTATCAAGTTTTCATTGCTAGTTCGAATCTATAAAGTAATTCTGAATTCTGAATTACTTACCTACAGTAGGTAGAACTACTGAAATTCACACTAAAAGCGACACTGTGATTTCACCACGCTCCCTGAATACAACATAAAGACATTGTTGTAAAAAAATCTTAACATAGTTTGTCTGTGAACTTGGTTAGGTACTGAAAAACACAAAGACTGTTAAATTCCAAACTTGTTATGTCGACATCTTTCAAGAATATACCGCGAGGATTTTCAAGGCACTTTTTCTAATGCAGACTCGTTACCCCATTATCTCAAATAGGATTCTTATTTTCAATTTTCTCAAAGATATTCAGAAAAGTAGTATGCATTTTGACATTTTAAGTTATTTTCCTGATAAAAAATGTACATGTTGAATTTTCCAGCAGTATCTTGTGAATTGTAACTACTATGGATGCTTCGAAAAAAGCCCCCACCTCCCACGAACTACACATTATATGCAAAATGTTTCGATAATCTTAACTTCTTCAAAATGTACTCTGTTTTTTAATTAGACCATCTTATCTTTAAGTTCTTTTCAAGTTAAATGTAATATGTATCTTTAATTATCCTCTAAAATGCGCTTCATCCCGGACGACTTCATTTAACTGGTAAATCTTAAGAAATGGACAACATCTTACTACTGAAAGAAATGTAGATTTTGTTAGGATACAGAATTTATGCCAAATAAAGTTATGCCAAAATAAGTTTCGTTGTTTTAAATAGAAACAAACATTCTAATGTTTAATGTTAATTTTTGTTTAATAGAAACAAACATTCCATATAGGGCAGAATTTTCCTAGCATTGGTTTTATAGGAATTGTGTTATTAAGAAATTAAAAATGGCAAATAAATGCAACTTTTTGATGTCTTTATGGCACACGTTTATTGTTTATGGTATAAAGACATCAAACAATTGCATTTATTTGCTATTAATACCAAAATTGTTATGAAAGCCTAAGTTAGGAAAATTCTATCCTTGATCCCAAGGTGCAGCATCGATTTCAACATATCATGACTTTCAGAAAAGTTAATTTGATTATATTTGTATTCCTTAGTCATTGATTTAAACTTATTTGAACAAAAGGTTCAAAATTTTGTCATATTTTACACTTGGGACTGAAACGGCTAGGTATAATGGGAATAAAGGAATAGGGTTGGCCTAGAAAATAGATATTTTAAAGAGTTGCTCGCTATCTGGTTACTTTGAAAGCTGATACTCTTTGTTTAGAAAAAATGATTAATGCTTTCTATTTCAGAAAAGCATAAATATTAGACAGTTCAAACCAATAAGAGGAAATAAAAGGAAATAATAAGACTTTTTCGACAGAGATTTACTTCTATTAACATGTACAAAAACCTCAAGTGTCCTAAAAATAGTTTGTAGAGGAAGAGTAGAAAAAGTGACTTGAATGTACGCATAAATATTTTTTTAATCTCTTCCCTAGTTATGAAATGTACTACTTGCTCTTCCCTGTGACAGACGAAGGAAGCAAACACTGTTACATCATATATAAATTAATTACGAGGTAACGTAGCTGCGTGTAAAGAACGCATAAGTTAATTGAAACAATGGAAGAGGGTGTCTCTTCTCCACGTCCTATTTGAATACAAAGTGTTAGGGTAATGAGTGGTCCGGGACAAGAATCAATCACAGTGTTTTGTTTTGGTCCGTTCCCACGCGCGTCCTTTGTTTACGGACTTTTATCTTAATGCACCAGGACGGGAGGTTTATCACTTGTCATGTGTGTTGCTTGTTTCCAGGCGAACAGGCTGCTCTCACATGAGCGTCTCAAACTACTTTTGTGTATTAGACACGTTTGTGACGCTTTGACATTCCGTTTTCTTTGCACACTCACTATTTAATAATAATAAAACGCTTTCTATTTGAAAGAAAAGCTTTCTATATATATGAGCATTTGAAGAAGCAAACTTAGAAAAATCTCCACACAGTTTCTATGATTTAACAAGATCCACTTTTTTTACTTTAGTAGTTTGTCTATCTGTTACGGCTTACCAGTTAACAAAATGCATTCAGAATTAAGAGAACGTTCAAGGCCATTCTCTTAAATACGAGGTGTGTTCAAGAATAACGCCTCCTATTCTTTGGCAGGACCGGAATCAGATAGAAACTTCTGTTTTTTTTTTTAAATACACGTGGACTCTTTGTGAATGCGTGACAGAGATGGCAGCACGGTACAGTGCTTAGAACTCTACTGACAGCGACAAGAGTTAGGACTGTTTTTGACACTTATAATGGTGACGTTTTCATTACAAGAACAGCGTGTAATCATTCGTTTTCTCCATTTTCGTGATGTGACATCTATTAACATTCATCGCCAGTTGAGTGAGGCGTGTGGTGATGGTACCATGGATGTGTCTAATGTGCGTTCCTGGGTGCGACAGTTCAATGAAGGCAGAACATCGTCTGACAACAAACCATAACAGATGCAGACATCACCTCCAAAATTGGCATTTCCGTGGAATCTGTGCACACAATCCTGCATGAAGATCTGAAAATGCTCAATCGGCGATCATACAAAACAACGTTCTCCACTCCCTGTATACTGTCGTCAGACCGCCTGATGCGAGACCATGACATTCTTGGTTTGTTGTCACACGACGTTCTGCCTTCATTGAACTGTCATACCCTGGAATGCACATTGGACACATCCATGGTAACATCGCCACATGCCTCACTCAACTGGCGATGAATTTCAATTGGTGTCACACCACGAAAATAGAGAAAGCGAATGTTCACACGTTGTTCTTGCAATGAAAACGTCGCCATTTTAAGTATCAAAAACAGTCCTAACTCTCGTCGCTGCCACTAGAGTTCTATGCACTGTACAGTCCCGCCATCTCTGTCAGGATTTCACAAAGAGTCCACGTGTGTTAAAAAAACCTAAGGTCCTATCTGTTCAAAGTCCTGAAAAAATAGGTGTAATAGCTTGAACGCATCTCATACCACACTCTTGACATTAAATCTGGAGAAAAACCTGAATACCGACAGCAAGAAATTGAAAGAAACATTGAAAAATGTCCAAATGTAACAACTAATACATCTTAACAAAAATTTACCTTTATATGTAGCAAGATTTTGCCTAACTTTTAGGATGTCCAGGCTGTACACAATGCCTTCCTAATATGGAGAACTTTAAGCCTAACTCAGAAAATTTCAGATATACTCATAGATTCAGTGGTATTTTAATTTAAAATTCAATTCTTTTCATATACATAGTATAAACTATTCTTCCATGAGGTTATTTAGTAGAATATTAGAATGTGACAATTGGATAGTACTCAACGGCCATCTCACTTTGACCTACACTATTTCCCACAGTGAGTTCAACACTGGAAGAATGCCTGGGTTTGAAAGTCCCACTTTTATGGAGTGGGATCGAATCCGGGAGAATTCCGTGGCCGAGAATCAGAGCTGCGACGCTATAACCTATTGTGCCATCCTAAGGATAACATATTGCAATCTGAGAAAAATTTGAAACCGGTATTACACTGGAAATAAATGTTTAGAACTCCCATGACTTCAGAAAAAGGTTTTTAGGAAAAGGTGTGCATAACTGTGGACATTAATATTAAGAAACGAACATTCTGTTAAATATAAACTTGGTATTTAGTACGTTCAGGAGCTTCCACGGATACCACCGTCCCAAGGACCCAAGACAGTGCAGAGGGCAGGGTACCAACAATTGACCGCTATGAAACTCCCGGGGAGGCCCTACACATGGCATCCCACTCATCGTGGACCGAAACGGCCAACTAGGTCGGCCAGGCGACCGTAAACCGTCCTGCTGATGGAGGAAGTGCTCAGGAGCGTATTGTCACCGATGGCATAGTTGTGCTAAGCGGGAGCCTGGTGCGTTGGCAGGAGAGCTGAACGCTTGCCAAGAGAAAGAAAGAGACAGAGAGAGGCTCCCACTCCTGACACCAATTGTGACTGCATGAGTTAGGTAGAATCAAAAGTCTTTATTGCAGTAAAAAGAAGTGAAATCGACAGTCAGCTGTTTCAAGGTTGACTCGGTGCTCCGCCGTACGTAAACAAATGAAGGAAATCACTGCGGTACACTTCAAACGTCCACTGTCGCAATAACCATCACAACTGCCGTTCTAACCCTTTGCGGGTATTTATACCTTCAGTCATTGTTGCTAGAATGCCGTAGACCTTCTGAGAACATTCGCGATGGCAAGAGAAAGACAGAACATTCCGCAGCCTCTCTCTGTCTCTTGGCAAGCATCCAGCTCTCCTACCCACGCGTCCGCCTCCCGCTTAGCACAAGAATGCCATCGGTGACAGTATTATCTTGCTATGCAACCATGTGAAATGATAATGGAGGTGAAATGGAGGGACAGGAAACTAGAGGGATGCAATTAACCTACACAGCATTCGCCAGGTGACCCAGGAAAATCCCCGAAAAAATCCAGGTCGTTGAGGTCGGTCACGGGAATCAAAAGCGGATCTCCAAAATGTAGGTTGCAGGCGAATCCGTCTGAGTCATCCCGCTGGTAAATGACCGCGCTTAAAGGATCCCCAGGTGACTAGCTTTGTACAGTAACACTGTTCTCTCCCCTATCCACAATGTCATAAACATCTTAGGATACACTTACCGGGTTGGAGGGGTGAATAATGTTAAGCACGTGTTTATAGCTGAGAATACCCAGGGTTGCCGTTGTTTAAAATAACATTTAGAATAAATAAATAAATAAATAAATAAATAAATAAATAAATAAATAAATAAATAAATAAATAAATAAATAAATAAATAAATAAATAAATAAATAAATAAATAAATAAATAAATAAATAAATAAATAAATAAACAAGTAAGTAAGTAAGTAAGTAAGTAAGTAAGTAAGTAAGTAAGTAAGTAAGTAAGTAAGTAAGTAAGTAAGTAAGTAAGTAAGTAAGTAAGTAAGTAAGTAAGTAAGTAAGTAAGTAAGTAAGTAAGTAAGTAAGTAAGTAAGTAAGTAAGTAAGTAAGTAAGTAAGTAAGTAAGTAAGTAAGTAAGTAAGTAAGTAAGTAAGTAAGTAAGTAAGTAAGTAAGTAAGTAAGTAAGTAAGTAAGTAAGTAAGTAAGTAAGTAAGTAAGTAAGTAAGTAAGTAAGTAAGTAAGTAAGTAAGTAAGTAAGTAAGTAAGTAAGTAAGTAAGTAAGTAAGTAAGTAAGTAAGTAAGTAAGTAAGTAAGTAAGTAAGTAAGTAAGTAAGTAAGTAAGTAAGTAAGTAAGTAAGTAAGTAAGTAAGTAAGTAAGTAAGTAAGTAAGTAAGTAAGTAAGTAAGTAAGTAAGTAAGTAAGTAAGTAAGTAAGTAAGTAAGTAAGTAAGTAAGTAAGTAAGTAAGTAAGTAAGTAAGTAAGTAAGTAAGTAAGTAAGTAAGTAAGTAAGTAAGTAAGTAAGTAAGTAAGTAAGTAAGTAAGTAAGTAAGTAAGTAAGTAAGTAAGTAAGTAAGTAAGTAAGTAAGTAAGTAAGTAAGTAAGTAAGTAAGTAAGTAAGTAAGTAAGTAAGTAAGTAAGTAAGTAAGTAAGTAAGTAAGTAAGTAAGTAAGTAAGTAAGTAAGTAAGTAAGTAAGTAAGTAAGTAAGTAAGTAAGTAAGTAAGTAAGTAAGTAAGTAAATAAGTAAATAAATAAATAAATAAATAAATAAATAAATAAATAAATAAATAATAGGCAGGCAGGCATAAGGCAGGCAGGCAGGCAGGCAGGCAGATAAATAAATAAAGCAGAATTCACTGTGAGAAATAGTCATTGACCTGTTCAAATAAATTTTAAATAATTAAAGTATCCTAAAATACATAACGTTACAACTCTTTACAACATAACTGAAAAGGGATATATTACCTATGCTGTTATGATATTAGTACTTATATTACCTGCAATAACTAATTTAGTAAAACATCATTACAATTTTAAAAGGGTTACGTTGTATCAGTATGCATGAAATTGCGAGGGTATTTACTTGCAAATTAAAGAAGCACTTTGGATATTCTGGTACTTAATTATTTATAAGGAAAGATTTCACGTTAGGCCTTTGTTTATTGCAATCGTGAGCCAATTTATCCTAAAACATTTTCCTATATTCTATGACAACTACAGGTGATACATTTCAGTTGATTTAACAAAGCAGTAAATACCTCAAAAGTGAAAAAAACGAAGTAAAGAATTAAAGAAAAACTAGTAAGCAAGCTATTATTCTTTTTAAATGCTGGAAGCATTTTACAAGGATGTCTGCTAATTTTACAAGTTTGAATAAAGTTAAGCACTTTTTTTTTTGGATAGGGACCTTCTATTAAACACAATTTAAATAATCACGTACATCCCACATAATAATTAAATGTCATAAACACTTTAGAAGTCGAGAAAAAGTTAGAAATACTGTTAGGTAAAGTCTGTTTAGTTAACTCGTGTGCACGTCGGCCGCCTCTTTGACGAACTCTTATAATCCTCTTAAGACACAGACCCTCCTTCTCCCAGTCCTTTCTGCAAGGCTGCCACCTTTCTCGATAGGTCACGTCATGGGTATCGTACGAGATTTCGTCTAAATAGATTATTGTGTCTTTTTGGGTTCGTGAAATTAAAAGTCCAATAGCACAAATTCAAAATGTACTTTATTTCCACCGAATTACAGTTGGAACACTTGCCGATTACATAATTGAACTGTGTAGTGTTTAACGCCCACTTTTACTACATACGGCACCGCAGGCGGTGACACTGATGATACATGAGACGAAGATTGAGCACTGGTGGAATGAGATGGCGGCAAAAACCGGAGGTCCCGGAGAAAACCCGCCCCAGCGCCGTGTTGTCCACCACAAATCTCACTTTGCGGTCGCCTGGGAGCCGATTACATAGAATTACGTAATACACAGAATTACAATTCACCAGTTCGTCTGTCACAGATCCACCCTGCACTCGCAATTACGTACAACTCCCCCGATGCACGTACACAGTCTTCCAGTCCGTTCACTAGCACGGCGCTCCTCACGGCTTCTCGCCAAGTACTCAACTGAACTCACTCGCCAACTGCAGCCCCTTTTTATGGGATGATCACTGTTTCTGGAAGTCTCGCGGTTCAGTGAATGATCCTGAAGGTTACAGATGTCCGGGAGGGGAAAGAGATAGCTAGTGATGTTTTTCCAAGCATTCCCTCGTTAGCGCTACAAGATAAATTGGTAGGCGTGGCTAAATGCTTTCTGTCTGGCCCTACTGCCAGCTGGTCCTATCGGGAATTCCGATGTTCTGGTGACTTATCGCCAAGCTCCAATTCTACTGGATTCCACAATAACTCTTACCTTATTCAAAGTGCGGTATCTGAAACCCAGCTCCTTTAGGAGACCACGCAAAGTGCAGTGCTCATGAGGAATATCACAAATTTCTTGCAAATGTGCAACAAATTCATCTAAGGCGGGCGCTCTCCCGTTTACATAGAATCTATAAATTTCTCTGCAAATTAAATCGCATGTTAAAGAAACGTTTCCTTTTATTTTTACACTTAATCGGCGTCTTTGGTATTCCTTTGGTAACAATATTTCTTACAGTATTTCTGTGAATACTCAGAATTTATCAGGTTCATTGCATGATCCCTTACCAAGATTATTTTTCAGCACATATTTATACGTGTTCAAAACAAGCGCTTGAATTTGCTTAGAAAGAGTTCCCGTTATTACTTTGTCTTTTGAGGCTTTTCCAGTAACATAACTCGGCCCAGTTATTCACACTATTGTCTTCACTTTGATTATTTTCACTTGACTGAAAGTTATTTACTACTTCATTTACATTTACCACTGCATTTCCCTCCCACGGTCTCCACATCGTGACACCCAACAAATGTCTGCACGTAATGAAACAGATCAACTGGAAGTTGGAACTTTGGCAACTGAGACTCCACGTGGAGTAAACATACGACTGTCATTTCCAGAAAATCAGGGTTGCTATTGGTCCTCAACGACAGAGTTCCACTTCTGAAGTGTGGGGATAGATTTATGACGGTCATTAGTGGGCGGTAGGGTGCGTTACCTTGTAACGATAATACTTAGCTGTGTATTTGAGGTTGGTTAAATCCCACGTTGCGTAGATCATATGTATCGAATTTATGCAGTTCCCTGATGTTCTGGAAGCATTACCTCGTCCACGGCTGCTCTGATGTTCGCATAAGATTCTTTTTCCCAGGACGGGTCGCGGATGTAAAGAAGATGGTGGATTTTTAAATGAAACACTATTTTATTGAATTACTTTTGAATAATCTTTTCGATTTATTGATAATTTGATTTTTTAACACTTGATAATTAAAGATTTTCTCTATAAATTGATAATTGTTACACGTAGCACAATTACAATTATACTATAATAACTTTTGACGATAGCGTCCATTTTACAATTTGACGAGCACGTCTTACTCACACAACAGCTTGATAGAGAAGAAGAAGGAAAGTCCAAGTCCAAGTCGTGTACTGACAGGTTGTTAACAGCCAGAAGGTTTTTGCTGCGTACCCACCCAGGTTTTGGGTCTGACCGCAGGTTGTTAATTGTGATATTTGTAGGACGATGTGATATTTTTTGTTGAGGAAAATTTTGTTGAGGTAGCTTCTTGCTCCTCTTTATTTTTGTACAGGATGCCAAACCGCTTTTTTTTTTTTTTTTTTTTTTTTTTTTTTTTTTTTAACACCCTGGTGTTTTATTATTCTAAAGTGGGGTAGATTTTGTAGCCAAACAGCTCTTTTGGAGTTTTGTAATTTAGCTTATGCTGCTGTAAAGAAGAAGAAGAAGAAGAAGAAGAAGAAGAAGAAGAAGAAGAAGAAGAAGAAGAAGAAGAAGAAGAAGAAGAAGAAGAAGAAGAAGAAGAAGAAGAAGAAGAAGAAGAAGAAGAAGAAGAAGAAGAAGAAGAAGAAGAAGAAGAAGAAGAAGAAGAAGAAGAAGAAGAAGAAGAAGAAGAAGAAGAAGAAGAAGAAGAAGAAGAAGAAGAAGAAGAAGAAGAAGAAGAAGAAGAAGAAGAAGAAGAACAAGAAGAACAAGAAGAAGAAGAAGAAGAAGAAGAAGAAAACAGCTTCATCTCGTTCTTATATATTAACTAGGTCGTTGCTATGACGACGAATCAACATTATTCAATTTTTTCAATTTTGATTGATGATTTTCTCATACTTTTTCCATATAATTCCATTTTATAATTTTTAACATTCAGACATATTTGAATAACCATTTTAAATCGTCTCAACCTTTGTGAGAGAACTACACTCGTGTTGACTAGACAGACTTTTCTTGAGCGTGGAAGAACCTTATAATTTATTCTGTGCTCAGAAGTGAAAACTTTGCTTTCGCTTTGACGTCGCGTCGGATGGAATGAACGCGGCTACTATAGCCAAGGTATTCTTTGTTATTCTTTTATTTTCAGTTACTTTATACTTTGTTAAGGCTTGGTTGGCATTCTGTTGTTTTTCTTTTCCATCCGGAGTAATAAAGCTTTATAACAATTTAACAAACATTTTTCCCTAATACGTGTGTAATGAAATGAAAATGTATCCCACTTGAAAAGAAGAGTGGACAGAGAAAGCAGTTTGACGTAACGCTGGTCAGTATGGAAGAAGTGATGTGCGGGGTGGAGCTTTTATCAGGGATAATTAAGAAAACGGGGAACAGAGCCATCTGTATTCCTGTGCAGTCATTTAACACTATTAATTAAATCCGTCCGTTCGTGCTTCTTCCCAAACATTTTTAATTGACTTAATTAACATGTTTGTAGCGCGCAAGAACTGTCTGCTGCCTCTTATTATTCGGCTCGACGCCTTCTTTTGTTGTCATGTAATTGGCAGGTTGGACACATTTGATTGGCAGGGGCGCACGCATCCCGCTGTGAGTCGGATTGCGCGTGATTCTTTTGTTCTCATTTCCAGTTGCACCGATTTTTTCAGCGAGAGTTTAGTTTTTGTTTTCTACAATATTTCATAGCGGGAACTGACCCGATATAATTACTTCATTTGAAGCTTTAGACTCTACTTTATTTTGCATTATTTGAAACAAGTACAGATCTGCATGCAAAACCATTTAGACAATACCGTAGATTCAGCTTTCTACGAAAAAACCGTTCGACCTCCTCAAGTAGGTGTACAGAGAGGTATATGCCCGGTATGAAATAAACAGAGTTGTCTCCTTTTTCCTTTTAATTAACGTCCTCCAACGTTAAGTCTTATCGGGTAATAAATGAAACGATGCTCAAATGAGTCCTGGGTACATAGAGCTTAGAGTTACCAGACATACATATTTAAGGATAAGAGAAAACCTCCAACGTTAAGTCATATCGGACGATGAATGAAATGATGTTCAAATGAGTACAGAGTACATAGAGCTTAGAGTTACCAGACATTCGTCTTTCAGGATAAGAGAAAACCTCCAACGTTAAGTCATATCGGACGATGAATGAGATGATGTTCAAGCGAGTATAGAGTACATAGAGCTTAGAGTTACCAGACATTCGTCTTTCAGGATAAGGGAAAACCTCCAACGCTAAGTCGTATCGGACGATGAATGAAATGATATTCAAATGAGTCCTTGGTACATAGAGCTTAGAGTTACCAGACATTCATGCTTCAGGATAAGGGAAAACCTCCAACGTTAAGTCATATCGGACGATGAATGAAATCATGTTCAAATGAGTACAGGGTACATAGAGCCTAGAGATACCAGACATTCATCTTTCAGGATAAGAGAAAACCTCCAACGTTAACTCCTATTGAACGATGAATGAAATTAATGTTTTAATGAGTCCTGGTAACATAGAGCTTAGAGTTATCAGACATTCATCTTTCAGGTTCAAAGAAAACCTCCAACGTTATGTCATATCCGACGATGAATGAAATTATGTTCAAATGAGTACAGGGTACATAGAGCTTAGAGTTACCAGACATTCATCTTTCACTATGCGGGAAAACCTCCAACGTTAAGTCATATCGGACGATGAATGAAATGATGTTCAAATGAGTACAGGGTACATAGAGCCTAGAGATGCCAGACATTCATCTTTCAGTATGAGGGAAAACCTCCAACGTTAAGTCATATCGGACGATGAATGAAATGATGTTCAAATGAGTACAGGGTACACAGAGCTTAGTGATACCAGGCATTCATCTTTCAGGATAAGGGAAAATCTCCAACGTTAAGTCATATCGGATGATGAATGTAATGACGTTCAATGAGTACAGGGTACACAGAGCTTAGTGATACCAGGCATTCATCTTTCAGGATAAGGGAAAACCTCCATCGTTAAGTCATATCGGACGATGAATGAAATGACGTTCAATGAGTACAGGGTACATAGAGCTTAGTGATACCAGACATTCATATCTCAGAATAAGGGAAAATCTCCAACGTTAAGTCATATCGGACGATGAATGAAATGACGTTCAAATTAGTATAGGGTACATAGAGCTTAGAGTTACCTTTTCCCTGATCGAACTTCTAATTTGGACTTTTTGAACATAAGGCAGACACGCTACCATCACACTAAAGAGGCGGGCTGAGAAAAAGTTGTGGCCAATTTAATTTACTCTTTATGATAGACATTTGATTAACTGCTTGAGAAAAAAGTGTGCTTATTAAATCATATGACAGCATCATTTTAAGTACTTCATTCATTGACCTTAGCATATGACTACCCGAATAGAGGAGGTATATTAAGCATTAAAAAACATAGCAAGGTAAAAACAATTTGTTTTGTATATTCATGTTTCAGCCGCGTTCAGCAAGAGGAAGTGGTCTGAGGTGATCAAACTGTCCGAAACTCCTTGTGGGACTTGATATATCTCTAGATTTTGGTGTTTCTTGTGGCTTTATGTGACCCTTAGCGAAGATGATATTTTCATTGTAAGGATGTTTGATTCCCGAGTGTTATCCCCGGATGTCCTTAAACTGCCTAACTTAATTTTGATATTTTAGTTGCAGAATAAACATCACAGGATGGTTTGGTACTTTATGGGGGCGGGTTAGGAATCCAAGGATGTCGTAAGGCAATCAAATGCACATATTGCATATCATCAGGGTTTTGTCTGCGTGTGCTATACTGAGTGGTCCAGTAATTATGGTAGGAATGATAACTATCGATAAGGGCAGAGCAAAGGAACGTCTTATAATGTGGTTCTGGGGAAAGAAGCGTTAAAAATACGCGGAAGATTAGCAAGAACAATGCCTTCACTGCTGGATCTAGCTTTTGTTTTTAAGTCGGTCTGTGTGACTCAGTCTCTTAGGTGCAGGTTTACTGATTCCAAGGTTACTTAGAGAACTGTATGTTGTTCCTTCCTGTAGTTCATGGTCTTCTTTAATCTCATCTGTTCCTCCTGAGGGTATATACACAAAATATAAAACAGTAGGTCACCGTGTTTGCTATTGTAATAAGTTTGCTTTATTATACTTAAAGAAAGCAGCACACCTTACACGTGAGAACTTTTACATTCAACGTCTTTCTCATTTTTTTAATCGTCATCTTCTGGACGTTAGTTCAGCTTGTATGGTTTTACGTAATCAGACAAGATTTTCCAATGCGTCTCGAACAATAATATTGCTAGGCATTGATTTGCTGCTGCCGGCCCGCGTGTAGGTGAACACTGAGAGAGAGAGAGAGAGAGAGAGAGAGAGAGACAGAGAGAGAAGCGTGGAGAGAAAGAGACAGATTAATTCTTTTCCTTCCCTTGCCATCGAGAAAGGACGTGAAACTTCGGTAGCTTTCGAGAAACAATGTCTCCGGCATAAATAAGGGTCAGGAACCAGGTGTTAATGAAGTTGCGATTTGAGCTGTTGTATAGTGGTTTAAAATGTACCGCAAGTGAATTATTTTGTTTGTAATGTGTGGTGAAGCAACGACAGACCTTTGAGATTGCGTACCTGTTTGTCACGTCATTTTTAGAGCATCTAAGAGGTGTAAAAATTGTCTTTTTACTTGAACTAAGGAACATTTTGAATTTCTCCAAACTAGACTTTTAATTCTACGATCCCACAAAGTTACAATAATAACCATATAATCTTAGTATACTAAATAATCCAAAATACGTATTACATTGTTTAAAAGTAGAGCCATTGCACGGTGGCACTATGCCCGAAACCGGCTCTGGTTCCAAACATTTGTCAGCCGGCGCCGTAACCACGCCCTGCCCTAGCTGGCGCAAGTATTGTTTGTTATATTTTAGGACATTAACATGAGAAAATCCTACAAAAGTTTCATTTTATGAGGTTTAGCTCGGACAGCATAACATATATGGAAAAACGTGTATATGGATTATCCCCTCCCTTTATTTAGGGGACTTTTGTGTTCACTTTTTGCTGAAATCTCAAAATTAGAGTTTAAAATACACTGCGTAACTGATAATTACTTTCCCTATCTATAGCTCCAATATGAAAATCTAATGAGTTTTACTTATATTATTTTCTTTACTCTTCTGCAAACCATTCTTACAATCCCTTGTCATATGAGTCCTTGGGAAGTCCCGGTACTGGTTGCGTTTCAATAAACTGTGTTTCACCGTCTTCTAAGGCAGTTCTGTCCGCCCGTCCATTGCTCAGAATCTCTAGATGTCCAGGTTCCAACTTCAGTATAACTGAGTTACATTCGGCTCAGTTGGGTAAATGAATAACAAGGGATTGATTAATTCTAGAAAAAAAGGTGTATTTGACATAAAGGAGGTCTGTTTAAAAAGTATCGCGAACTTTGAGTTTTCTCGGGATACGTATATTCGGTTTTCCATTGTTTTGTGCCGTTATGTTGGTACTCATGCTCCTCACTTATGTTGACAAGTTTGGTCATTTTGACTTTAAGTGAAAAGTCAACTGTCTACTAAAAGTCTACTGTATTCTCTTGTAATTACAATAAGATAATGTATATCATGAAGTAGGTAGAGCAATAAGTGTTTGTACAAGAGCAGAGAAAGTCGTGTATATAAAACATTTGACTAACACTTAAAGTCTACTGTATTCCCTTGTAACTACAACAAAATAATGTTTATCTTGAAGTAGGAGCAATAAGTGTTTGTACAAGAGTAGAGAAAGCTATGTGAATGCAACACAGCAGAACTTTTTGTTATTTGGGGAATATAACATGTTTATTGTTAGAGAAATCTTTATATCAAATTTTGCGTAAAATGTAAATCGTTCTCTATCCGCCATAAAGTTACAGAGAGTGAAGTTGCTGTAATGTAGATTTATACGTAGACAAAGCTTCGATGTGAATGTGTTGTACACCCCTTCTACACTTGAGATGTCAGTAATTGTTCCAGAGGGTGGCACTTGGACACTTGCGGCCTATTGTTTGTACACCCAACTCGCTAATTGCCCGCGTGCAATTAATGAAGTCTCGGCACAGATAAAGCTGCCTAGATTTCCTGCGTGTGTGTTTATCTTCTATTTTTACATTTTAAAACTGGATAAATCTACACACTCTTGTACAAACACTTATTGCTCTATCTACTTCAAGGGAACATAGTAGATTTTAAATGATAGTCAAATGTTTTAAACGATTGGTCGTTATAACATGATTTCGAAGCTCTGTTTTCTTTTCATGGGTAACAAAAAAAAAAAGTATTTGAAAATTCACAACAAAAACAATGGAAATTTCGGAAATGGTTATCTCTAGAAAGTTCCATATTTGACATACACTATATAAATAATCGCAAGCTTTCATCGCCGGAGTCTAATTTGGAGATAGAAGGATTTTCCCGGCTTAGGAGCCGTAGGCTGATGGAGTTGGAAGATGCAGTTGTGACTGAAACTTCACCCAGAAGACTTATACCACGCCACCACCGATGATGTTCACCGCAGACGTGAACGAAACATATTGTGACTTTGTGGGTTCGTGAAATCAAAACTCCAAGTTACAAACAAACAAAATTGTACTTTATTTCCGTAGAAATACGCTTCGTACACATACACAATACAACATACGAGGTCAACAAACTCAGCTGTTTACCCGCACGCGTTCAATTACCGACTGACTGTCTTTGACCATGACCATGACGTACTGGCTGGCTGTATGTAGCCAGAAGGTTTTTGCTGCGTGCCTAACCGTTAAGGGTTTTACCGCAGGTAAGGTATTTGAACGGGATTTTGTAGGATGGATATGGTGTGGGTTTTTAGAATAGAAGAATTTTGTGAGGTTACAATTTGTACCTTCGGGATGAAAGGACAGGATGCAATTCCCTGCACCCTGGTGTCTTTAATTTTGTTTTGGGTTGGGGAGAATTTTGTTGCCAAACAACTTAGGAGATTATGTGGAGCTGAGCTTTTGCTGCTGTTAGGATATTAGCTCCTGGGTTATCTTGGGTGCTCGCATGCCATGCGGGGGACCCGATGTTGTGTAGAACGGCGTCTAGTAGGGTCATAATCTCCCAGTGATCTAACAAGGGCGCTTCTGTGAGTTGGTAAAGTTGCGTAGAATTTTGAAGCCCGGCGCCTAACTTCGTCCTCCACATATGGAAGTCCCGAGGCTTCGTGAAGCAACCTGGTAGGAAAATAACGAACCACAGAATAGATAGACCGTAGCCCTCTATTCTCTGCACGTTGAAGCCATGCCAACCAGCTATCTGCGGCCATGCCCCAGATCTCGCAGGTATATAGCATCACGGAGATTACCAGCGCTCGGAAGAGGTACAACTTCATGCGGACTGGCATCGAGGTAGACCCCAGCATTGGGTACAGGAAAGCAATTGCTCCCTGTACCCTTGCCGCTAGGTCTCTGATGTGTTGGTGAAAGGTTAGGCCTCTAACCAATATTACTCCAAGGTATCGGACAGAGTTAGTCCACTCTATCCTTCGACCTCGGAAGCTGAAGTTGGGGCAGTGTGCGGGGTGTGGCGCTTTGTGAAAAGTATAGCGTGGCTTTTGTCCGGATTTAAAGACGTCTTTGGCGGGCGGGCTGCCTTTTTATAGATTACTAACATTCCAGAAATTTCTCAAACAATCGAGACCCGGTTAAAACAAAGGCGAACTCTCGAGAAATACGTCTCCTTCCCCCCGCCGTTTTGGGGAGCTTTTCTCTACACACTGCACTACGCATCCCTTTGAATGCCTTGCCGCCTCGATCAACAATGGCCTGGTGACAATATTGTCGCAAATCCCTGTTTTACGCCTGGCGGCGTACGCGCAAAAAATGGTTCGCCTGGCTTCTTTACACAAAGGAACTGATAAGCAGCACAGTGTGGTCATAAAGAGCTTGCATAAGCAATAGCACGAGATAAAGGTTTGCCGAAACAAACAAACTGAGATAAATGGAAATTTCTGTTGACATCTTTATTGATAGAGATTATTCGGTTCCTTTATTGTTCTGGAAAAGTCTGGAATTATCAGATGAGGTATTTAAGGGAGCGGCGACTTGCCAAGAGTCAGTCGTAAGCAGTAGTAATCAGATGTTGTAACCAGAAGCTTTTGTTGTGGTCATCGATCTTGGTAGATTGTGTTGTTATGTGACGTAATGTTGTTACGTGAGAATTGAACAATGTATTTCTACGGAAATAAAGAACATTTGGAACGTCTGCTCAGAATTTTATTTCTACAAACCCACAAAGTCACAGTACGGATCTTCCAACTACATCATCCCACGGCTCCTGAGCCCGGAAAATTCTTCTATCTTCAAAAAATACACTATATACTTTGACGTCATCTAGGTGTTTTGTGTAGTAAGCTTTTGTCTACCTCTTACGACTTATGACTTCTACAAAGGTCATCTAGAAGGAAGGACAGGATAGACTACTCCTACAAAAATCAAGTTTATACATTTCATTTGCCTTGATACTACTTTAAACATACTGAATTTTAATATAAAAAATTGCTGCAAATTTTGAGAATGTCAATATTTTTGAAATGTTGTCGTGTACAGGTAGTTTAAGGTGGGAAATTTTTCTTTAAAATTCTTGGAAGCTGAGGATGAATACTGAATTTGCTTTTGTTTTTTTCAAAAAAAAACTAACTTTTCCTTTTTGAGCTAATACTGTTCACACAGAAAGACACATGCACGCACACAGATACAGGCGCCGCATGTAGATTTTGTCTTAGCAGTTCTTTTTAAATGAAGGGACCTCCTTGAATACAAAAAGGACGCAAGCAAGACAGAAAGAGACAAAAACAAAGATAGAAGGAAGGAAAGTGAGAAAGATGGATAGGGAGAAAAAGGACGGAAATATGAAGGAAACAAAGAAGGAAATTAAGAAAGAGAGAAATAAATGAAATGAGAGTGAGTGAAAGATAGAGGGAAAAATAAATAAATAAGGAAATACAAAAAGAAAGAACTAAAGAAAGGACAAACAGAGAAGGAAGGAAAGAAAGAGAGAAATAAATGAAATGATAATGAGTGGAAGATAGAGGGAAAAAATAAATATATAAGGAAATACAAAAAGAAAGAACTAAAGAAATGACAAACAGAGAAGGAAGGAAGGAAAGAAAGAAATAAGGAAGAAAAGAATGAAAGATATAAAGAAAAAGATACGGAAGAAAGCGAGAAAGAGAGAAAAAGATTGAAAGAAGGAAGAAGTTGATAAAGATAAAAGGAAGAAATAAATAATGATAAAGACAGAAAAAATGAACGAGAGAAAGAAGAATGGCAGAGAGAATTAAACAAAGGAGGAAGGAAAGAAAGGGAAAGAGAAAGAAAAAACAAAGAAAGCAAGAAAGAAGGGTAAGAAAGAGAGAAAGATAGAAAGACAGAGAGTGAGAAAGAAGGAAGAAAAGAAAGAAAGAAGGGAAGGACGGAAGGAAAGAGTGAAATGTATGAAGAAAATAGAACGGAAGAAAGGGAGAAAGAGAGAAAAAGGGAGAGGGAAGGAGGAAGTTCATAAAGAGAAAGTAAGAAACAGAGAGAAACAGAGGAATAAATAGATGATGATGAAGAGAGAAAGAATGAACGAGAGAAAGAAAGGGAGAGAGAACGAAAGAAACAAAGGAGGAAGGAAGGAAAGAAAGAAGGACAGAAGTAAAGAAAGAGAGAAAGAAAGAAAGAGAGAAAGAAAGAAAGAAAGAAAGAAAGAAAGAGAAAAAGAAGGAGAGAAAGAAAGAGAGAAAGAAGGGGAGAAATAAAGAGAGAAAGAAAGAAAGAGAGAAAAAGAGAAAGAAGAGAGAAAGAAAGAACGAAGGAGAGAAAGAAAGAACGAAAGAAAGAGAAAGAGAGAAAGAAAGAAAGAAAGAAAGAAAGAAAGAAAGAGAGAAAGGGAGAAAGAAGGAGAGAAAGTAAGAGAGAAAGAAAGAGAGAAAGAGAGCAAGAAAGAAAGAAAGAAAGAGGGAAAGAAAGAAAGAAAGATGGGGAGAAAGAGAGAGAGAGAGAAAGGGAGAGAGAAAAAGAGAGAGTGAGAGTGAGAGAAAGAAAGAGATAAAGAAAGAGAGAAAAAGAGAGAGAGGGAGAAAGAGAGAGAAAGAAAGAAAGAAAGAAAGAAAGAAAGAAAGAAAGAAAGAAAGAAAGAAAGAAAGAAAGAAAGAAAGAAAGAAAGAAAGAAAGAAAGAAAGAAAGAAAGAAAGAAAGAAAGAAAGAAAGAAAGAAAGAAAGAAAGAATGAGTAAGAGAGAGAGAAAGAATGAGTAAGAGAGAGAAAGAACAGAAGGAAAGAGTGAAAGATATAAAGAAGAAAGGACGGAAGAAAGGGAGAACGAGAGAGAAAGATGAAAGGAGGGAAGGAAGAAAGGAAAAAGTTGATAAAGGGAAAGTAATAAATAGAGAGAAAGAAAGGTGGAAATAAATAATGATAAAGAGAGAAAGAAGAAAGGAAAGAAAGACAGAAAGAAAGAAGGAAAGAAAGAAAGAAACAAGGTAGTAAAGAAGGAATAGAGGGAGAGGGGTAGAAAGGAGGAAGGCAGGGTGTGAGGGGTAAAGGAATGGAGAAAAGGAGAGGAGGAAGCAAGGAAAAAGGGAAGAAAGAAAGTGAACCAGAAAGTAAGAAATGAGGAAGGAAGGAAAGAAAGTAAGAAAGGATGTCAAGAAATAATAAGAGAAATATACACAGATAGAAAATGAAAAATAAAACAAAATAAAAAAAATAGATAAGGAGGAGGAAAAGCACCTTTAGACAAAGCTGTATATGTGTCCCTTTTAACATCATAATTGAAAAAAGTATATTTCAGATAAGTCCCAAATTAGACATTTAACAAAAGTTTCCAGAAATATCTCTCAAACATAAACCGATCGATCTTGTGAATGCACAATGTCATTTTTTGTTTACTCGAAAAATATTTTAACTATTCTGATTAGAGGACATATGTTTTAGTCGTGACAATAAAACCATTTTTGAATTTTTTTTTTTTGAATAGTCCCCGAAGCTTTGTTGCATAACTGTTGAATTCTGAAGAGATATTAAATGTGTAATTGACCATTTCTGAGTTATGTATTACACCGACTTGAATTTTCCATTGCTATACTTCTCTGTAATAATTCCTTTTTTCCACCTTGACATTCAAAGAAAACAAAGTTTTAAAGCTGACATATAGTGACACGATCTTAAATGTTTGGCTATTTCTCAAGGTTACTGAACTGTTGTTATTGTACCTAGAAGTATAGTGACACGATCTTAAATGTTTGGCTATTTCTCAAGGCTACTGAACTGTTGTCATTGTACCTAAAAGAAAATACATAATAACGATATTTCTACAGAAGTTCAACATTTAGTTTATATATTAACTATGTTAAACATTTTTATATTTCAGGATGCTCGCGATCCGCCAGTGAATACAACCGCGATGTCCGCCACAGAAGATAAGGACGAGGCCGAGAAACTTACTACACAGAACTTACATTGGTGTCCACCACTTTGACAGTTACAGCTGCCTCCACTAGGCAGCGCCATGGAGCCCCATTTTGGTGAGTATTCACTTAATCTTGGCTGTTGCTACACCGTAACATTTAGCACTGTCACTACAATTTGTTTTATTTATGTTTATACATAACAGACCTAAGTCCAATTACAATTTTCATTATAAATATGTGTATACATAGAATAGTAACATAGCGAAAGGCTAGAAACAAACAACAGAACACAACATAACCTAGAAAAAGATAAATAAAGAATAGAAACAATTATATAAAGAACAAAAGAACAGTTAAGGTTGCATTAGTAAGTAATGTCTGTAATTTATTATTAGTGACGTAATAATTATACTTTCTACAAAAAAGGTAGTTAATAGTAATGGCATTTGTTATTCAGTTTGACATATACTTGACACAGTCACGGCATCGCACCAGTCGGTCTGACGACATGATCCATGGAGAACGTTGTTTTGGAGGATCGTCTATTGAACATTTTCAGATGTCCTTGCAGTATTGTGTGCACAGATCCCACGGAAATGCCAATTTTGGAGGTGATGTCTGCAACTGTCTTGTTTTGTTGTCACACGAAATTCTGCCTTCGTTGAACTGTGACACCCAGGGAACACGTTCAAGGGGTCCCGAGTTCGCATCTCGGTCAGGGTGAGTTACCTGGATAAGGTTTTTGTAGGGTTTTCACTTATCCTTCAAGACGAATGTCAGGTAACTCTAAGCTCCATGGACCCTGGACTCATTTGAGCATCATTTCACCCAACTCATTCACCGTCCGATATGACTTAACGTTGGAGGACGTAAATTACAAAAAAAAAACCACCCAGGAACACACATTAGATACATCCATGGTACCGTCACCACATGCCTCACTCAACTGACAATGAGTTTCAATAGATGTCACACCACGAAAATGGAGAAAACGAATGATTACACGTTCTTGCAATAAAAACGTCGTCATTTTAAGTATCAAAAACAGTCCTAACTCTCGTCCCTGCCACCAGAGTTCTATGCACTGTACAGTGCTGCCATCTCTGTCACACATTCACAAAGAGTCCACGTGTATTTTAAACTGAAACAGAAGTTACTATCTGATCCCAGTTCTGAAAAAAGTAGGTGTTATAACTTGCACGCACCTAGTACATCCAGGTCTTCAATGAGTGGAGTTGGTACTGTTGATATTGTCACGAATCCATTATTACGACTGGCGGCGTACGCGGGAGCGATAACAGACAGATAGCGTATCACGGAGATAAAGAACTTTCATAAGCAGATAAACAAAGCGCGGAGATAAAAGGCATGTCAAAACAGATAAAGTTAGAAGCATTCTAGTGACATTTTGATTGTCTTACAGAACATTCGATTTCTTGTTTGTTACAGAATATTCCGGAAATATCTAGTAATATGAGTAGAGGTATTTAAGAAAGCGACGACGTAAACAGTTGTAAACAGAGTGTTTTGAAAACGAGAGTTATAATTGCAACTGGTGTGTTTGGAAGTGAACTCTTTGTTTGTGGTCAACGACCTTGGTAGATTGTAATTGTGTATGTGACGTAATTCTGCTGCAATCTGCAAGTGTACCAAGTGTTGTTTTACGGAAATAAAGAACGTTTTGAGTTTCTGCAACTTGGACTTTTAATTCTAGGAATCCACAAAGTCACAATTGGTGTCAGGAGTGAAATACCAATTTATTTGTTTATATATGTATTTATTTGTTTGTTGTTTATTTGTTTATTCATTTATTCAATTATATATATTTATTTATCTATATATTTATCTATCTATTTATCTATCTATTTATCTATCTATTTATCTATCTATTATTTATTTACCTGCGTATTTATTTATTTATTTATTTGTTCGTTTGCTCGTTCGTTCGTTCGCTCGCTCACTCACTCATTCACTTATTCATTTATTCGTTCATTCATTCATTCATCCATTCATCCATCCATCCATCCGTCCATCCATCCATCCGTGCGTCCATCCATCCATCCGTCCGTCCGTCCGTCCGCCCGTCCGCCCGCCCGTCCGCCCGCCCGCCCACACACTCACTCACTCACTCACTCACTCACACACTCACTCACTCACTCACTCACTCACTCACTCACTCACTCACTCACTCACTCACTCACTCACTCACTCACTCACTCACTCACTCACTCACTCACTCATTCTATTTATTTATTTATTTATTTATTTATTTATTTATTTATTTATTTATTTATTTATTTATTTATTTATTTATTTATTTATTTATTTATTTATTTATTTATTTATTTATTTATTTATTTATTTATTTATTTATTTATTTATTTATTTATTTATTTATTTATTTATTTATTTATTTATTTATTTATTTATTTATTTATTTATTTATTTATTTATTTATTTATTTATTTATTTATTTATTTATTTATTTATTTATTTATTTATTTATTTATTTATTTATTTATTTATTTATTTATTTATTTATTTATTTATTTATTTATTATTTACATATTTATTTAGTTATTTATTTATATATTTATTTATTTATTTATTTATTTATTTATTTATTTATTTATTTATTTATTTATTTATTTATTTATTTATTTATTTATTTAGTCAGTCAGTCAGTCAGTCAGTCATTTATTTATATGGGATGAAATACGTGCGGCTCTTGATGCCAAGCTTAGGGTAAGATTAATTAATATACTTAATGGAAACTGGCAGTATCTCAAGGTGGGCGAAAAAAGGAAAATCTTTCCCTCAACTTAATGACCCCGAGTGGTTGTTAGATTTGGTTGTCTTTACAGAAGTGGTCCAGCAGTACAAACGTGAAACATATCTTTACAAGGAAGAGAAGAACTTATTTCTGATTTGGTCCAGACTTTATTAAGCTTTCACAGCAAGTTAAAGCTAAAGACTAAAACATTTGCTTGCATCAAATGTTTGAAGAAAAATAGTGAAAATCTTTCTGAAGTTCAGGTGAAAACTGAAGATTACTTAAGTAACATGTCGGGCCTTGCTGAAGAAGGGATAAGTTAAGTTCACTTAGTTTTTATTTTCATTCCTAAAAAATCTTTTCGCTGTAGTTGTTGTTGTTGTGGACGATTGGCTGCTGTTTCTTCACCAATAACAAGGATACAGCAGCTGTGGAGTTGAACCTGCTAGAACTGCAAGAGGACGAAGGACTATAACGAAGTGGCGTTTATACCAGAGAATTTTGGAAGAATGTTCCTGAAGAAAAGTATCACTAACTAAAGAATGTATTGAAAGACTTATTTCAATCTTTGGGACTACTTATGTGTGTGAATCACTGTACTCAACGCTTAAATTCATTAAATCGTAATACTGATTTGAAATGATGAACATTTATGTGAACTGCGCTTACCAATTAGACTGGGCAACAATTTTTTTTTTTTTTTTTTTTTTTTTTTTTTTTTTTTTTTTAATGTTTCGAGCATTTCATGAGGCAATTCCTACTAATTTTTTGTTGACAAAAACAAATATGACAATGAAAAACTTTTATTAGCTCTAGTTTCTATGATACACACAAGGTGGAAGTATTAAATTTTAACGGATTGAGAGAAAATGATACATTTTTATTTCATACATGCTAACAACAACGAAAGTGAATTTGATTTTTTTTAACTGGTAATTATATGCTAAGAGTTCTAAATTGCTGGAAATATACCTCGCAGATAGTCGTGTCTGAAGAGAATCATGTGGTGGCCTATTGACTTCGTCGTCTTTTAGCTTGCCTCTTGTGATGGAGTTCCGCAGAATCCCTATACAAAGACCAAGCATTACTTCATTCCAACGGCCCTGATATTTTTGTTCCATAACAGAAATGTCGTGATGGAATCTCTCCCCATGTTCATCACTAACAGCTCCACAACTAGGAGGGAAAAAGTCTAGGTGGGAGTGGAGAAAATGGATCTTAAGGGACATGTTGTATCCAAGGTTACGGTATTTTTGCAGGAGCACTGTCACCAAATGCTTGTAGTTGCCATCTCTTTTGTTGCCTAAAATTCCATGAAAAACATTTTGAAGGCTTCCCAAGTTTCCTTTTTTCCGCTCCAAAATTTGGTCAAATGCAGTATCTTTTACAAGTTCTCTTTTTGTGGTCCGACAAAAATGCCTTCCTTAACTTTTGCATCACTTAATTTGCAAAATTTCTCTCTGATTGTGTTTTGTTATTTGACAGGTGTGCAAACTCCCAAAAAAAAGTATCCCCAAATTTAAAATCTTCACTCTAAAATATGAAATGTCACCTTATCTTCAAAACAAGAGCTAATCTATCATTTATTGAGCCAGAGTTTTTAAAGAGTGATCTGGGGTGGTGGATTTCCTTCAAAGTTTTTGTTTTGTACCCCTGAAAGTCACTGAGCTTAAATACTAAATTTGGACGGGCTTTCGCGCTGAGCACACGCTTACAAGATTTTTAAAATATTTTTTAGAAACATTGGCTTTCAAAATACGTAATTCCGATAAAATCTTTGCATCAAATTGTTGGGTTGGACACTAGACTCGCCATATTTACTTTACGTAATAGAGGCAGTAGTAAACGAGAGTGAGTAGAGAAAATGATGTAAATACCTGACATTAAGGACACTACTGCTGGTTTATGTTTGTAAAGAGAGGCATATTTATGCAGCACATGACTAGGGACGAAGTTTGGGAGGTTGGCCACACTGAAATGCTTGCAGGGTTTTCATGACTTGATGAATGTGTTTTTTTCTCCGCTCGCTGCGTCACACAAACAAAAGAGCCGAGTGGGTACAGTCACCTCGGAATGCTATTCACTATGTATAATAGCTTATTGAATTACTTGCCGCGGCAGTGGCTATGAAAAGAATGGGAGTTTTTATGACTTCTTTTGGTCGACCATGTCTTCACTTGGTCGCGCCCATAGGATTAATTACCGTTCTGTTTGGAAGTAATGCAATAGCGGGGTACACTCACACGCAAAACACGTGCTGTTTGTGCTTTGGAATTAATGCCAGGGGTAGGTACAACTCCACGCACCTCCAAAGTAATTCGGTAGTCTTGATGTACAGCTACGACCAAAAAGTTCTTTGTATTTCCAAGTATCTCAGCAACCTTAAAGAGTTTGTACAATTACGAGCAAAGGGTCCTATGTGCTTAGTTCACGACGAAGTACAGCTATGATCACAAATTTCTACATGCTCGCTAAGTACATCTGCGGCCTTCATGGGCATGTACAGTAACAAGCAAAAATTTCTATGCACTTTGCAAATATCTCAAGGTACTTCACATGAAAGTACAGCTACGACTACGAAGTTCTTTGTGCTTTCAAAGTATCTCAGCAACCTTTAAGAGTTTGTACAATTACGAACAAAAGGTTCGATGTGCTTAGTTCACGATAAAGTACAGTCATGAGAATAAATTTTTACATGCTCCCCGTGGCCTTCATGGGCATGTGCAGTAACAAGCAAACATTTTTATGCGCTTTGGAGATATCTTAACAGACTTCACATGAAAGTATCTCATCAGTATGGCCCGGATTTTGATGGAAAGTCATCTTTTTTCTAAGTAGTCACAGACGATGCTTATTGGAAATTAAGTGCATTCTGGTACAAATACATTATATATATATGGTTTTTATAGGTCATCAAAATGCATTTTTTCCACATTTTTGTAATAAAGTCATTTTTTAACATTTAGACGCATTTTCCGGTCATTTTCTTTATTTTTCATGAATTTATAGGTTATTTTCATCTCTAGCCCGCATTCAGGAGGGCTGGTTCGATTCCCGTGGCGGACCTTACCCTAAACCATGGGCTTTTTGTTTTTTTTAAATAATCTGTGACTAAAAGTTCAATTATATCATAATCTTTTATGAAATAGTAACTTTGTAAGTGTGGTAAACATGTAATTAACACACGTCAGCGTCCTAACAGTGCTGGTGAATTAATGACGCATCAATTCAAGGAATCGCCGATTACATCATGCAATAGTGTGGATTGTATCAGTCAGGACTGCTAGAAGTGTCGAAGTAAGGAGAGTAGTCTGTGAAGTGTGTAAATTTGTTGTCTTGTGGAATTGAAATGCCGAAACAAAAACAGTCAACTGCGTCCCGTTTGAAATAGCGTGCTTCAGATTTTGGCGGAATAATATTCTCTACGGATTTAACTGTATTGTTAAATACAACCCCAAACCCCCCAAAAAAGCAAAAGTGGTTGCTTCTGCTGGGAAAGTTGTGGTGATCTCATTCTTTGATATTCATGGAATGGTTTATTAGCATGTTGTACCTGCACACACATCAGTAACTGGACAATACTACAGGGATGTCCTGAAAACATTGCAAGTCCATATCAGGCGCAAAAGACCACATTTCCGTGAAGCAGGCTGGATGCTGCACCACGATAATGCGCGGCCGCATGTTGCCAATGTTGTTGCTGAATATCTTGCAATAATCGGTGTGACGTTCACCCCTCACCCTCCCTATAGTCCGGATTTAGCCCCATGAGACTTTTTTCTATTCCCTAACTTGAAGAAACGCCTTCGTGGGAGGCATTATCTATCATTAGAAGTAGTGGTGAAGGCTGCGGAGGCGATTTTGAAGGATCTCTCAAAAATGGTTTGCAGCATGACTTTGAAGACTGGCAGAAACGCTGGGACAAGTACATCGCATTCAGGGGAGACTATTTTGAGAAGGACCATCAAAATTATGAGGATGAGTGAAGGTACCTTGTCAAAAATATATTGTGATCATTCTATATTGAACAGACCTCGTATTTTGTGACTGAATGGTCTTTAAAAGCACTTACAGTTAGGAGCCAACAATTTTATGATCTTTGGAGTAACTTCTATGAAGAGGTACAGTCTCGAGCAAGAAGTTCTATGTGTTTTAGAATTTTTTAATGGCGTTCACTGGGAGGCACAGTTAGGAGCATAACGTTCTATGTTGCTCAGAAGTTATTCCAGTACAAACATAATTCGGTTCATAAATATGGCCATTAAAATAAGTTATACAACCAGTCATACACGACTTTCTATCCGTTCTCCTCCATTGTTGCTGTTTTCTCGTATACTCCTACTCTCCATGTACGAAGAATTTGCATAAAAATAGACAGTATTAAGGTAAATGATATCCTCATCTGCGCCTACCTTGCAACAGCTTCCTGTGTCCAGTGGAAGAAATTTAATAACCTTAAGAATAGGTACAGTTCCGAACAAAAAGTTCTATATGCCTTGGAAGCAATGCAGCGGACGATTCGGAGAAAAAGTTGGAGGTAATTTAGTTGCCGTAATAAGCAGGTAGGACAGTTGCAACAAATGTCTATCTGTTTGGAAGCAACTTAATAGCCTTAACGAGTAGGTACAGTTCGGAGCAAAACGTTCCGTGTATCTGAACATAATTTGCTGGCCTTTATGAAGGTACAGTTTCCATCAAAAGGTTCTGAGAAAGTAATTCGCTTGCATCTGGTGCGAAACCTGGCCGCTGAATCAAAATTACAATCAACAACAATTCGCCAATTAACAGAAAACTAGCCATTTACATTCTTCCCTCTCCGTGTAACCTTAACGTTGTCTGATATTTCATGAGTTTCTTCGCCGCAAATCTTTTTCCCTCACTATTCCTTGACTGCATCTTTTGGCAAGTCGACTCTTCTCGTCCAGTGTTCCAGTTAATTTATTTCACCTTGGTAACAATCTACGTATTCTTTTTTCATTCTAAAGCAACTCCATTGTTCATTTTATATGACCATATTCTTCATCCTCCCAATTATTTCTATCATTTTTCCTCACTGAGTCGCAACGTAGAAGTATCAGCATACCGTAAAAATAATGCACAAAGATCGACTGTGATTTTTCGTAAAATTATCTTCTGCCTGCCTTCATTCAGAAGTCAGCTTTACGCAGGTACGAGGGTGCTCTGAAAAGTTTCCGACCTAATAAAGATACAAGACACTTTTTCAGATTTTTATTTTTATTTTTTCAACATAGTCTCCTTGTAACTCTACACACTTGTCCCAGCGATGCTGCCATCTCTGCAACCCGTCCAAATTCCAAATAGTACTCGGCGTTTTTCAACATAGTCTCTTTGTAACTCTACACACTTCTCCCAGCGATACACCCATCTCTGCAACCCGTCCAAATAGTACTCGGTGGTTTTCAACATAGTCTCCTTGTAACTCTACACACTTCTCCCAGCGATACTCCCATCTCTGCAACCCGTCCAAATAGTACTCGGCGTTTTTCAACATAGTCTCCTTGTAACTCTACACACTTCTCCCAGCGATGCTCCCATCTCTGTAACACGTCCAAATAGTACTCGGGGTTTTTCAACATAGTCTCCTTGTAACTCTACACACTTCTCACAGTGATGTTCCCATCTCTGTAACTCGTCCAAATAGTACTCGGGGTTTTTCAACATAGTCTCCTTGTAACTCTACACACTTCTCCCAGCGATGCTCCCATCTTTGTAACACGTCCAAATAGTACTCGGGGTTTTTCAGCATAGTCTCCTTGTAACTCTACACACTTCTCCCAGTGATGTTCCCATCTCTGTAACACGTCCAAATAGTACTCGGGGTTTTTCAATATAGTCTCCTTGTAACTCTACACACTTCTCCTAGCGATGCTCCCATCTCTGTAACACGTCCAAATAGTACTCGGCGTTTTTCAACATAGTCTCCTTGTAACTCTACACACTTCTCCCAGCGATGCTCCCATCTCTGTAACCCGTCCAAATAGTACTTGGCGTTTTTCTCTGTAAAATAATTGTTCACGAAGGAGATTGCCTCTTCATTTGATGAAAATCTCTGTCCACCGAGCGCAATTTTCAGATGAGGGAACAAAAGGAAGTCGCTTGGGGCTAGATCTGGTGAGTCAAGCAGTTCAAACCGTAATTCCTGGATTTTCACCATTGCAACCGCTGAGGTGTGAGACGGTGCGTTGTCTTGGTGAAACAGGATTTTCCTTTTCTGCAAATGTGGCTGTTTTTCTGCAAGTTTTGCTTTCAGCTCGTCAGGCATTGCTGCGTAGTATGCTCCTGTAATATTTTTTTCCTCTTTGAAGATAATCGATTAAAATAACTCCATGATTATCCCAAAAAACCAGTCGTCATCACTTTCTCAGCCCCCCCCCTCCAAATGCTTTCTTTTCAGCCGGTTCCCCCTTTGCAGTCGACTGTTTGGGCTGTATTTTTGTTTCGGGCGTATAATGTTGTATCCAAGTTTCATCTGCAGTAATTAATCGACGCCAAAATTGGGATTTATTGCATCTAAACTGCGCCAACAGAGCGTTGGAAATGTTCATTCGAACACGTTTTTGGTCTAACATGAGCAAACGCGGCACCCAACGCGCGGACAGCTTTCTCATATCTAACTGTTGATTTAATATGTGACAAACAGGTTCTTCTGACATGTTCATAGCCTCTGCTATCTCTCTCACTTTAATTCGGCAGTCCTCTAGCATCATTTGGTGAACTTTGGAAATGTTTTCGTCAGTAGTTGCAGTTTTTGGACGTCCCGAAAGTTCATCGTCCCCCAAGTTCTTGCGGCCACGTTTAAATTTAGCTGCCTAAAATTTCACTGTGCTACATGATGGTACAGGTTCCCCATACACAGAATCCAACTCATCTTTTTAATGCGTAAGCGTATTGCCTTTCAAAAACAAATATTTAATGACAGCTCGATACTCGAATTTGTCTATTTTCATACAAATACTCACATCAACTTACTGAAACGACTGTTACATAACAACTGAGCGTCCAAAATGAATAAATCGTTGGTGAGTAATTGTCAACAGATGTACATCGAAATGCACCAGCTTTTATTTACGAGTGCTGCCATCTTCATGTTGAGGTCGGAAACTTTTCAGACCAACCTCGTATTCTTTTCAGTCAGTCCTACATACTCATCCATTTGCTTCTTTTTAACCCATGGGCGCTATGGGTAACACAGACAATAAATTTTATTATATAGAACATAGTCAAATATTTGATATTTGTCTCTTTCCTATGTGTTTACTTATGTTTTTACCTCTTTATATGCATTTAACTCTCGTATCGTGTTGATTTTCTCATTAGCATTACAGACAAAACTGGCTGAACGACGTCTTTCTTCAAATACTGACCACACTGATGCTTTTCAAGTGTGCTTAAAGGCGACAGCACCTTGTAAGTAGATTTACTGTCACGTAGGGAAACTCTTGCTGGACGAAATACAGAAACAACGGTGTTTCTAATATAATATCGGCAAACAAATAAAATATTTTGTTATAGTTTTGTCAATTTTTGCTTTCTTCAGTAGGCATTGCATTCCACGCAAAAATTCTATTCTTGGAAATCACATCTATCATAAGACCTAAAGCTTTCCTGGTGACGAATATGCTCAAGTTGTTCTTGGGAAGCAAGCAATCCGAGAAGTCTGGGTTGCCAGAGCATTGTTTTGATAATAAACATAGAGTCAACTTTCGGGAGAGGACCATCTTCGCAAAATGCAACAGTTAATGGGAGCGAAGAGCTAAGGAGGCTTTGGCCATTTCCTCCGAGAGGAGCACGCTTAATTGTGATGCTGGATTTCACTTCAGTTCCTCTTGAAAACTGGGCTTAAAATGGAAATCCGTCGACTTAAGGGGCACAGATCTATACAGCTTGATCATCAAGTCAAGTAGTTACGTTTCTTTGACCCAATTAATTGTCTGTACTCACGCCATCTCCTCACCTGGCATTTACGAGGGCTGTTCAATAAAGAATGGTCACAACGTACCTTTACTCACTCATAATTTTGATGGTCCTCAAAATAGTCTCCCCTGAATGCGATGTACTTGCCCCAACGTTTCTGTCAGTCTTCAAAGACATGCTGGAAACTATTTTTTAGAGATCCTTCCGCCGCCGCAGCCTTCACCACTGCTTATGATGATCGATAATGCCTCCCACGAAGGCGTTTCTTCAAGTTAGGGAATAGCAAAACGTCACATGGGGATAAATCCGGACTATAAGAAGGGTGAGGAATGCACTTCACGTTGATTTTTCCAAGATATTCAGCAATAACATTGGCAATATGCGGCCGCGCATTATCGTGGTGCAGCCTCTAGCCTGTATATCGGAAATGTGGTCTTTTGCGCCTGATATGGACTTGCAATGTTTCAGGATATCCCTGTAGTATTGTGCAGTTATTGATGTGTGCGCAGGTACAACATGCTGATAAACCATTCCATGAATATCAAAGAATAAGACAACCATAACTTTCCCAGCAGAATCAACCGCTTTTGTGGGGGTTGGTGATGAAGGAGATTTCCACACTGAGCTCTGCTGTTTGCTATCAGGATCAAAATGATGTAGTCAAGTTTCATCAGCAATGATTACGTTTGAAAGAAACTCCGGATCTTCCTCTAACATCAACTTTAACTGCATGTTACCTCTATTACAGTGGTAGACGATAGAGAACATGTCTGAACTTGCCTGGTTCTCACAGGCGGGAACCAGGAGTACCAACAATGAAACTACTACGGCTTATTTTTTTCACATTAAGCTAAGAAAATATAATAAGACTGAATTTTTTTGCGAAAAATTATGACCGTAAAAATTATGATCATTCTTTATTGAACAGCCCTTGTAATTTACTGAAAACAGTCTTTTGTTCAGTTTTGCGAGTGTAGATAGTGTTATGTCTTTGTTTATATTGGTGTTATATCCAGTGATTCATTTGTGGTTATAACATTTTATAAATATCCTGATGATGGGAGAGATGCACACTCTCGAAACGTAGATTTCTAATCGTCTTTTCACCTGGCTTGCTTCCCGAGAACAACTTGAGCACATCTATCATGGATACACATGAGTACCTATATCGAAATCCCCCACTCTAGTCCAGTCTTTATACTCGACTTCAAACAATGTACTGTGCATTTGAAAATAGAGTTTATCATGGAACAGGGTTTATACGCAGTGTTCTTAACGTTGGCATAGGGCAGCCAAATTTATATTTTTATGAACTCCAGTGAAAGATGAGTCCAAGGTCCATAGTTATCAGACATTCATCTTTCAGAATATGGAAAACCCCTTGAACAAATCTTATCCAGATAACTCATCCTGTCCGAGGTTAAGACTCGGGACCTCTTGAGTGTGAGACAAACACGCTACCAGCGACTCTACAGAGGTGGACTGTATACTTTAATTTAGCTGTTAATCAGTCACTACATACATAACTTAACATAATTATCATCAGTCGCAAAGAGAAGTAAAACTGGTATTCAGGTCGCTGAAAAACCTGGCGTTGCCCATGATTGGTCGGTTTGTCACCATAAATCGACAGTAATGCTGTCCGGATGACGCAGTTCATTTGTTTTTTTTAAAGACTCAGGCCGCGGATGCCTTCCAGAATTTGTATAATTAGTTTTGAAACTGTTCAGTTGATCAGTTACAAGGGTCGGGTCATCGAGAAAGAAGCAAGAGTTTGTCTTTTAGGTGAGATATATTAAATAAAAGCACCTCCAGGTGAAATTGGACATTTTGTGTATACAGCCCTCGGAGGAACGAATGAGGTGAAGGAATTGAAGAACATGAATGATTTTTAAGGGATAAACAACGTAAGTGGCAGAGGCTTGCAGAGTTCCCTAGTATTGTCTTGAGCAAGAGGCTTAGGGCGAACGCCCAAACCGCCGAAGTGACCTAAGCAAAGCTGGACTCGAGGCTGAAATGGCCGCTATATGACGGAGCCGAGAAGTTCCAATACGCACGCCTCCGGGCCATTTCGCGCCCTGGAAATGTGTGTAGTGTAGTGTTTAACGCCCGCTTTTACTACATACGGCACCGCAGGCGGTGACACTGATGATACATGAGATGAAGATGGAGCACCGGTGGAATGAGATGGCGGGGGAAACCAGAGGTCCCGGAGAAAACCCGCCTCAGCGCCGTGTTGTCCACTACAAATCTCAATTTGCGGTCGCCTGGGATCGAACCCGGGCCGCCTTGATGAGAGCCAAGCGGTCTAACCACTGAGCCACGGTGCGGTCTCACCCCCTGGACCAACACACATGAGGGAGGGAGAACAAATGGGAGAGAGGAGAGCCTGGTAGAAGATTAACCTCCAACATTCGAATTGATGACGAGGGAAAACTACGTCAAAGTCACCAGGGATCGAAAGTAGGAGCTTCGGAATGCGAATCACAGCTGGCACTATCTCTACTGGTCTGGCTTTAATATGTAAAGGAAAAATCTGATATGTACTTATTCCTTTATGTAGTTCAATATAAACACTATCTTATTGCAGTTAGAAGGAAGTACAGTAGACTTTAAGCGATATTCAAATGTTTTAAACAGCTGTCGATATGTGGTTGTTTAAAGTTCTATTTACTTTGTATGTCCAGCAAATTAACAAATCACTACTTCGTATTGAGAAAGTGTAAGTATCCGAAAAGGCAAATCTCTAACAAGAAATGTCTCGGAAAGGGTTCACTCCTCAAAAAGATTGACATAAATATGTTTTAACGAAATCTATATTTGTTCTGTAGTAAGAACAAGAGTAGTAAGTGGACTTCTGAGGACATTCCAAGTGAACTCAAGACAGATTTCGTTTGTAAGAAGCATAGGTCTTGTTAACCCCAAGTCTTTCTGGCGCCTCCTTCATTAGGTCAGATTCAAAATTGGTACCCTGTTCGCTGTGGAGCTCTAACGGCACCCCAAATCGGCAGAACACTTGCTCCACGAGGCAGTCTGTGATTGTTTTCGCCTCCTGGCTTTTTAAGTACAATAAGATAATGTTTATCTTGAAGTAGATAGAGCAATAAGTGTTTGTACAAGAGTAGAGAAAGACATGTATATAAAACATTTGACTATCACTTAAAGTCTACTACGTACGATATTTTAAATGCTTAAGGTTGCCTAAATGTTATTCCGGCATATGATATAAAAGGTAAGTATTTTGGCGTGACTAATAGTTAACTACTGACAGGCTCGTCCACGTCAAGGGTTGGACAACTTTTTGTGGTTATATTCTATCAGCGGCACAGTGTCTGAGGCGACGTAAGATCGTACAACGACCTTGTATAACTGCTATCTATAAGGTTTGGTTACATAGAGATATTTGCGTGGAAAGCTCTATGACTATGACAAGCTTCGGAGGGTAGCAACTCCGCCAATGTGCCAGGGCGCCTCCCAGGAGGGAGAAGTGAGATGAGAGGATACTTAGGTTAGTAGAGAGATGACAGGAGAGAGCAGGGTAGTACCCTGAGGGTACCTATCTGAAGTGCCTGTACACCCGGCTACCCTTCACCGGTAGTCTGATCGCTGGTGGGACATCATGGATTAGGCGTCATTCTTGCCTCAGTGTTAGAACTTCCTGGTAGAGGATGAAAATAATTTAACACGAAACATTAATATAATATAGTGCGATCCATATATAAATGAACAATGATAGAACACACGTGCAACTTTGGGAGTATATAATACACAATTGGGATATTACATTGCACTATTTACATCTCAGAGAAAATTTTGGAAGTGTCCTCCACGAGCATCTATACATGTTTGTACTCGTCTCACCATATTCTCTGAAGTTTTACGTAGAGTATCCTCGCCAATATTAGTTATTTCAGTTGGAATGGATTCCTTGAGAACATCAATTGTCCGTGGCCTATTCTTGTACACCATATTTTTAGATACCCTCACAAGAGAAAACCCATAAGGTTAGGCCAGGGGATCTGTGGAGTCACAGACCTTTTGAGATTATTGGATTATCAAAGAAACTGTTTACAAGTTCCATGGTGTCATTAGATGTATGACACGTTGCTTCATCTTGTTGGAAATAACCTTCTCTCAATTCGATATCATCTCCGTAAAACTTCTAGCACAAAATTCACTTAAAATAAAAGTAGCGTTAACCATTTTTCATGATATGTTTTGTTAACTTGAATTTTATATTTAACTTTAATTTTTAAGTACTTTATACCTTCTCGAAGTACAAACCACTTACCATCACATAACCTGCTCTCCCTTTAACTTATAGTATTGCTCATGTATCCCCAATGAAACGTGTGAAGGAGCAAGTGAGGTTTACTTGCATTAGAAGTATATATAAGAAGGGTCTGTACAAGAGTGACTACAGAAAGTGATGTGAAAGTGAGTACAGCCTAGGGTTGCCTGGACCGTACAGGAAGTGTGACAGTGTTATCGGGCAGCGAGTGTACCCGTTGTTGCCTAGCAACGCGTTCTACTGCTGCAGCCTCCCAAATCTCTTCTTCTCGTGCTTCGCATCTTCTTTAGCCCGGCTACTGTTACGTACCTACATCTGGACATTAACAGCAGTGGCGACAACTTCATCACCGTCTGGGGCACCAACAGCAACAAATAATAATAATAATAATAATAATAATAATAATAATAATAATAATAATAATAATAATAATAATAATAATAATAATAATAATAATAATAATAATAATAATAATAATAATAATAATAATAATAATAATAATAATAATAATAATAATAATAATAATAATAGTAATAATAATAATGATGATGATGATGATGATGATGATGATGATGATGATGATGATGATGATGATGATGATGATGATGATGATGATGATGATGATGATGATGATGATGATGATGATGATGATGATGATGATGATGATGATGATGATGATGATGATGATGATGATGATGATGATGATGATGATGATGATGATGATGATGATGATGATGATGATCATCATCATCATCATCATCATCATATCCACGTTTAATCATGTAAACCGTCTCAACAATGTAGGTTTGTGTGTGCTGGCTTAGAAATAGTGTGATCTCCATGACAACAGAAAAGAAGAGCAAAGGCGAAACAAAAGAAATAAGAACTTCCATCGAGAGAAAGCTTTAAGTATTTGAACACTGAAATCAATAACAGGCAACATCTGGGAAAAAGTTAACTCTATAAAAACTTATTCTATATAAATATTGTACTTTAAAGAAATCTACATTGTTTATGTATCAATATTTTGTACATTTCTCACAGTTTACGAGACATGCAAAAGGATCCATAAAGAAGAGAAGTTCACAGGATATTTCTCTTAAATTCAAGATGTATATTTCATTTGTCAGTCTAATATTTTAAATGTCACATCATATCAAATCAAAGTCGTCTGTAAAGCCCACCTGTGTAACGTGGCGGTAGCCTGTCTGCCTTACGTTCAAGAGGTCCCTAGTTCGAATCATAGGCAGTTCGAATCTAAGGTTTCTCTCAGGGGTTTTCCCTTATATTGAAAGATGAGTGGTAACTCTAGGCTCTATGTACCCTGTACTTATTGAACATCATTTCGTTCATCGTCCGATATGACTTACCGTTGGAGGTTTTCTCTTATCCTGAAAGACGAATGTGTGGTAACTCTAAGCTCTATGTACCCTGTATTCATTTGAACATCATTTCATTAATCGTCCGATATGACGTAACGTTGGAGGTTTTCACTTATCCTGAAAGATGAATGTCTGGTAACTCTGAGCCCTATGTACCCTGTACTCATTGAACATCATTTCGTTCATCGTCCGATATGACTTACCGTTGGAGGTTTTCTCTTATCCTGAAAGACGAATGTGTGGTAACTCTAAGCTCTATGTACCCTGTATTCATTTGAACATCATTTCATTCATCGTCCGATATGACGTAACGTTGGAGGTTTTCTCTTATCCTGAAAGATGAATGTCTGGTAACTCTGAGCCCTATGTACCCTGTACTAATTTGAACATCATTTCATTCATCGTCCGATATGACTTAACGTTGGAGGTTTTCCCTTATCCTGAAAGATGAATGTCTGGTAACTCTAAGCTCTATGTACTCTGTACTCATTTGGCCATCATTTTATTCATCATCCTATATCACTTAAAGCTGGAGGACGTTCATTAAAAATATAAATAAATACCAGCTAAAATTAAAGTTAAATTTGAAATGTGATTTTTAACCATAATTTTATCTCTATAGTACCTAGCAAGGCATGAAAGCGTATCGGAGGCAATGTAAAACCACAGAGTCAACTTGAACCGTCGAAGGTCTGTATGCGTCTTCACTTTACCATGTAGTACAGTGTGAAGAGTGTTGTACGCTCCAAACTTCGTGATAAGAAGTCGGCAGACCGTGAAAGTGGCAGAAAGCTGGTCACGGCTCAGTAAATGTAGATGCGAGTGTGAAATTGCCAAGTTGTCGAAGCAGGTTACATGTAAATATCTGAGTTGTGTTGTGTAGTTCCGTTTTAAGGGTTGACCTCTGTGTACAAAGGGTACGTGCTACAGGGACTCAAATGAACATTGTACACACGTTTTGTATTTGTGTAAAAGAAATGTTGATTGTAGGTTATCTTCGAGCTGACAGTTTAGTGAGAAATAAAGAAGTTAGAAGGTGAACTTTTATCGTCTTTTGTCACAGTGATAACAATGGCAAGTATTACACTGGAATAAACCTTTTGTTTCTGACGATAGTGTACGTAATTTCGAAGCATTTTGATACGTTCCTGTATCCTGAACTCGTTAATGTCTGGCGCATGTAATCATCACTACAAATATTCACATTTGTAACGAGCGAATGCCTTTGTTCGACATTAAATTACAGATAAGGAAGAGAAGCACAAAGCGAACGAGGAACAAAACAATGTCAATTATTTACATACAATACACACAGATCGTTCCTTCACAGGTCGTTATTTCAGGCCATTAGCGGGCAACATAACTTGATGGATAATTGGTTATAGACTTTTAGACCTAACAGTTCCACTACAAACGAGAACAGCGTTGGTAAGAGGACTCATTTCTTTTAAAGTTGAATTTATTTAATGTCTACTAACAACAATGGCCTCATAGCGACAACCGCTTAGATGGCACAGTGTTTTTGTATACAGCTGGCCAGTTCAGCTAACATTATAGGAATAATTGAAGATATAGCTTTCATAACTGCACAAGTCCACTTTTTGGCACTATGTGTGTTACATACGAGGCGTGGGGCCCAAATGACCTTTTGTCGACGGGCCCTTAAACACCACACACTCCGGTTTTATTTAATATAGAAATAATGTTTATTGTCAATGATACATTGATGCAAAGGCGGAACTTACAGCTATTTTTCAACGTAATCAGCATTGTGATCGATGCATTTTTGCATGCCTTGTGGCAGTTTTTGTATACCCTTGTCATAGCACTCTCCCGCCAAGTTGCGCAGGTCTGGAAATGTCTTGCACCCAGGTGTGATTTCAGCTCAGGAAACAGATGATAATCACTAGATGCTAAGCTTGGAGTGTACGGGGGTGGGTGAGGATGTCCCATCCGAACTGGGCCGCGAGATCAGCCTTCGGTGAGCAATTTGGGGACCCATCTCGCACACACCTTGCGATAATGCAAATTTTCGGTCAAACTCTTGTCAATCGTAGTCTTACTGACTTCAGCGTTAAGCTCGCAAAGCTCGCGAACTGTCACACGCTGATCTTTCAGCATTTCTTGGTCCACTTTTGCAATTGTTTCGGCTGAAACCAAAGGCCGAACAGAACAGTGTTCGTCATGGACGTCTGTACGTCCGTCTTTGAACTCTCTGACCCACTTTCGCACGTTTTTGACTGCGGCCCATAGACTTCGCATAACTGACGATGAATTCCAGTGGAGGTAGTGCCCATGGTAAAGTCTGTTTAGTTAACGCATGTGCAGTTTGGAGTCAAAGGAACCCAAGCCTCCCGCCCACTAATGTCCGTCATAAATCTATCTCCACACTTCAGAAATGGAACACTGTCGTTGAAGACCAATAGCAACCCTGATTTTCTCGAAGTGACAGTCGCATGTCTACTCCACGTGGAGTCTCAGTTGCCAAAGTTCCAACTTCCAGTTGATCTGTTTCATTACGTGCAGAAATTCGTTGTGTGTCACGATGTGGAGACCGTGGGAGGGAAATGCAGTGGTAAATGCAAATGAAGTAGTAGATAACTTTCAGTAAGGTGAAAATAATCAAAGTGATGACAATAGTGTGAATAACTGGGCCGAGTTATATTACTGGAAAAGCCACAAAAACAAAGTAATAACGGGAACTGTTTCTAAGCAAATTCAAGCGCTTGTTTTGAACACATATAAATATGTGCTGAAAAATAATCTTGGTAAGGGGTCGTTCAATGAACCTGATGATAAATTCTGGGTATTCACAGAAATACAGTACGAAATATTGTGACGAAAGGAATACCAAAGACGCCGATCAAGTGTGAAAACAAAAGGAAACGTTTCTCTAAAGTAGTTAATTTCACATGCGATTTAATTCGTCGAGAAATTTATAGATTCTATGCAAAAGGGCGAGCGCCCACCTAGGACGAATTGGTTGCACATTTGCAAAAAAGTTGTGATTTTCCTTACGGGCATTTCACTTTGCGCGGCCTCTTAAAGGAGCTGGGTTTTAAATACCGCACTTCGAATAAGTTAAGGGTTATTATGGAATCCAGTAGAATTGTAGGTTGGCGATATATATGTCAAGACTAAGGAAGTTTCGCAGTAATGAACATAAGATAATTTATTTTGACGAAATCTCGTTTGACGTATCGAGAAAGGTGGCAACCTTGCAGAACGGACTGCTAGAAGGAGGGTCTGTCTTGTAAAATGATTATAAGGGTTCGTAAAAGGCAGCAGCCGACGTGCACACGCGTTAACTAAACAGACTCTACTCAAAAAACGGATCACTGCACACAACTCGCTCTTGGCGGCGGAGGTGATAGGAAGCTACATTGCAAACGGCTGCCCAGCCAAGACTAATGGATGCAACGGCTTCGTTGAGGTGGGGATTTTAAGGGGTGAAACAAAGCTACACGCCAGTGTTGCCGGATCTCGCGTAATAGCGTTCCTCACGGCTCCAGCTCATTGGAGACATTTTACGGACACTGAGCTCTACCCCATGACATTAAAACATATCAAGATCCAGGAATTTTCACTTACTACTGAGTTAGTGAGTTTCATTGCTACACAAGTCCAGGGCCTTGGCTAATCAGACAGACATCGTGCGCAGAAGCATAATAAAGGACTCATCCAAGAACATTAAAGTATGTGATGTTCAACTGTCTATGATCAAAGACCATAAGGTGGCTTTCAGCAAGGTGAAGAAACCTATGCCAGTGACCAAAAAGCAAGAGAAGTGGAAAGTAACTACATGTAAGATTTTTTTTATATAGATCAAACATTGTTACTGCTATAGCATATGACATTGTTATTTGTTCACATCAGGTTGGTGCGGGATTTCTATGTTTGAGATGGCATGCACGTTGACTGTTTCGAAGACCCACGTAGAGAAGCCAGATATAGCAGGGTTAATTCGTTGTATTTTGAGTTGTTTCTTGATGATTGTGTTTGATTGAATAAGAGTCATGAGAATCTTGGTTTCAGGCGTGGTTCGGAATAAAGTTTCGGAAAAGTCAAATTTTGTAAAAATTTAATTGTATTATTTGAATTACATTTTACTTGAACTTCCTTTCCAAGTCACTTCCAACATATCGATAAATTCTTACTTTGTTATATTTAAACAATTCCAACTATTACATAAAAGTTCTTGATCCTGCACCGCTACTCTTCACTTACCAGATTACCGAACATCTCTACCAAGATTATTGATTTTCCGTAACTATCGTTACTCCTATCTTAATTTTGTGATTGACCAATTTAATGCCACGTCACAACATTACGTCATACAATTATTACTACGGCCAATCACAAAATTACATATATTTTTACTTATTTAAATTACTAAATAGATTTACATAATCATTTTTTTATAAATTTATAAACTTTTCATACCTTTTCTAAATATAACTCGAAACTACTGTCACAAGGTTTTTAATAAAAAAAAGTCATTCTCTACTTGCTTAAAAACTAGTGTTTTCCTTTCAGTAATTAGTATATGCCTGGTAAACCTAAAACAAAATATCCCAATGACAAATTTCATTTCAAAACCGGCACTATTGTATGAAGCAGCAAAATTAAAGAAGTCGTTAGCAATTTTATGCAACTTTCCTATTATTACGGTGGTTAAGAATGACCACTGTATTCTAAACAGTTTCAATATTGTGACTTTGTGGGTTCGTGGAATAAAAGGTCCAATTTCACCACTCAAAAATGTTCTTGATTTCCACCGACTTACAGTTAAACTCTTGCCAATTACACAGAATTACTTGCTGCACACAATTACAATTCACCAGTTCGTCCGTTACAATTTCACTTGTACTCGCGATTACATAAACTCCGATGCACATACCAGTTACGTACAGTCTTCCGTTGCACAATCTTCTCGTTCATTAACACGTCACTGACTAACTCTTACACCAAGAACTGCGACTGTCTCCTCACTCACACTCACTAACCAACTGACTGACTGGCTAAACCAAAACCAACTCAACTCCGTCTGTCTGTAACCTTCTTTATATAGGAATATCGCCGGTTTCTAGTGACCAGGAGAATGTTCCAGATTACGTAATTTCTGGAACCAGGTGGACAGAAACAGACGGCACACTGATGTTTTTCCTCCCAACCACTGCCTGTCGCCACTACAAGACAAACGAGGAGGAGGTGTGGCTAACGCGGTCCTCCCCCTGCCTTCCGTTTCCAGCTGGTTCACAGGGTGTTCCAGCGCTCCCGTTACAATATGCACGTTTCAAAGGTCGCCTAGGCTCCTGCGGTCGCAGCTGTAGACGTTCTGTCAATATTAGTCGAAATGGTTAAGCAAAACGAGCTTGGTTCTGATCTGAAGCAAGTAATAATAAACTAGGTATTTAGAGTTTATGTTTTCTTAGAAATAAAGTGCAAACGATAAATAAATCGCAGTACACAGTAAACAAATTTAAGGAACGAGGTTCTACAAATAATTTATCACGATAACCTGAAGAAAGCAGACTGAATGCTAGACAGGAACGTTTCATTGTAGGCAGAATCCCAGAAAATCCAAAATTTCCTCGGTTACGTACTATGTTGTTGTTGTTGTTGTTGTTGTAATTTACGTCCTTCAACGTTAAGGGTATGTATGACTGAAATTTTCAAATTCTGAACTAATAATGCTAGCTTTTTCAAATTTACACCATAGGTGTAGTATAATGTAAACATGTTGCAGCCTAAATTTAAACCATTTTTCTCCAGCAGTTTAGAAATTATGATAAATTTTGTATGTTTTTTGTTACGTCACTAAAAAACTCCCTTGCGACAAAATATTTTGAATTTTGGTCTAATATTTTAACCCTATGTTCATAATACACATACTTTTTGAAATTTCTCTGGGTTTTTCTGTGTCTCCTCTAGTTTAGGTCACAAAAATTTTTTAATTTACAAATATTCTTTTTTTCGTCTAAAAAACTGTAAGTTTTGTGTTTGAAAATTAAAAATATATGCTTATATACATTTCACAATAAAACCTAGGGCAATTTCCATTCCTCATGATACTCTGAACCTGTGTAGGAAATTTCATGAAAGTAGTACAAAAACTGCTCGCAAGGAGCATTTTACAGGAAGAAAAATGCTGAAAATATGAACATTGAGAAAACAGCGATTAAAGATTTGATTGCATAACTCACATTAAAATCCACCAGGCTGATAGGTTGGACCCTCAGATTTCTTTTTCCTCTCCTCTGTTGCTGCTTTTTCCACCTTTTTCTTCTTTAGATGTTGCTTTTCTTCTGCACAACTTCGCTTCTTGCTTTGCAGGATACGAGTCTGATCTCGCTGCACTGAAGTTTTCCTTGCTGAGTCTACTACACTTTCACCTCTGATATTTTGCTGCAGCTCCAATGACTTAAGACTACCCATGTTAAACTCACTGATGCTTTTAGTAACAGCAAGATCCAATTTTTGTTTTGATATGAAAACTTCCTTTGGGCACTTATTCCATATGACGTGATGCAAAGATTCATTGGCATTCTGTGCTTTTCCTGTTTTGCATCTCTCTAGTAATGTTGCAGAAGCCAGCCTCTGATATATTGGCAACATTTTAGGAACTATTTTGTCTGAAAGCCTTATTTTTCTTCGCTTGAATTGAAAATTTAAGAACGGAAAACAGACAAAGAATGTGGATGTAGGCAAAAGAGGGCGTGACTCTGACAGAGTTTAAAGACCACCGACATTTAAATAAGCATTTAAAAATGGTGTTCGGAGGCAAATTATGCATTTTTCGCATTCGGGAATGTCTAAATTATTTTATAGAATTAAAATAAAAAAGTCGTTATTTTCACGATTTTCATGAAATTTCAATCATACATACCCTTAAGTCATATCGGACGGTGAATGGAATGGGTGAAATGATGCTCAAATGAGCCCAGGGTCCATAGAGCTTAAAGTTACCCGATATTCGTCTTTCAGGATAAGGGAAACCCCCGGGAAAAAACTTATCCACGTAACTCAGCCTGGCCGAAATTCGAACTCGGGACCTCTTGAACGTGAGGCAGACACTCTACCACCACGCTGCCGAGGTGGGCAGGTTACGTACTATATTAGTTGAAGATGTATCTGGGAAGATGTCTGACCAAACTGTTCGTCGTGTTTTACGGTAGTGCGGATAACATGGCCGAACACCTAGGAGGAAAACATATGCAAGTGCAACTTACAGGAAAAAAGAGTTGCATTTGCAAAGTAACATATGCAAAAGGATCAATACTTCTGGAACAGAGTGATATAGTCGGACCAGACCAAGTTAAACCTCTCTGGGTCAGATGGGATAAACAGAGTCTGGAGAAAAGCAAATTCAGACAATGATCACAGAAACATTCTGACCACAGTTAAACATGATGGTGGTTCCATTATGATTTGGGCATGCATGTCGTCCAACGGTGTTGGAAATATACAATTTTATGAACCAACATATCCATTTTTTGCCCGCCTCGTTAGCGTAGATGGCAGCGTGTCTGCCTCACGTTTAAGAGGTCCCGAGTTCGAATCACGATCTGGGCGAGTTACCTGGATAAGGTTTTTCCAGCGGTTTTCCCTTACCCTGGAAGACGAATGTCGACTCCATGGACCCCGGACTCATTTGAGCATCATTTCACCCATTTCATTTATCGTCCGATATGACAGCGTTGGAGGACGTAAATACAAAACAAAACAAAAATGGGTAAGCTTTGTATGCCCAATTCTAAGCCTGGATAGTAATATTTGGTGTTTTCGACTTGTATGTTTCTAAAGACACTTGTCGGAGTTTACTAGCCAGTGATATTTCTAGTCTTCAATTGATTTCTTTTTGATATGGCTTATAACATCTTCATGTGGAATAGGTATTGAAGGGTATACGGGTGGCTGTTTAGCTGCATCTTTACCAGCTTCATCAGAGTTTTCATTTCCTGCAATTCCTTGGTGGGATGGTATCCACATCAACGCTATTTCTTTGTCTTCTAGAGCAATTTATTTTCCAAATGTTGGATATCTTTAATTATTAGTTTATTTGACCACAAATGCTGGGGAGGCAGTAAAGGACTGAAGAAATCTGAATAAATCACACATTTTGTGTGCATTGGAGACTGTTTCACTTCTATAGACCTTTATATTATATACATATATAATTCACTAGAAAATTGTAGCAATATTTTGTTTGAATATGCCATGATGATGCACCACGTTGTGGCGCCATCTTGAAGCAGGATTATTTGGGATGAAGGTGGATGCAGATTAATTTCTCGCCGTTGGTGACGATCTTGAAGAAATCTAGAAGTTTCTCTTGCAACTGGATAAATTAGACGTATCTGTAATTCTTGAGCGATAAGTTCGTTTTCTTTCCCAGGATCTCGGTAAAAAGGCTAATAAAAATAGTATTACTATTTTCGAAGATTGAATAGTACTTTTCTTGTTCAAAGATGGAAATTTAATTCCTCATAAACATTTTTAAACTCTTTGATACAATTCCAAATATTATTTATGTAGTCTTTTTGCAATAGCAGTAGATTACACGGTGAACCATCCCTTTTCTTGCGCACATGTTACTTATGTATCTTTGATGCACACACAAAATTGTTTCTGCACACAAACGGAGAGATAAATACACGTCTTACCTCTAAGAATTTCATAATCAGAAGAACAAAATCTTTTAATTTATTACGTTGGCCCGCCTTGGTAGCGTGGTGGCAGCGTGTCTGCCTGACGTGCAAGAGGTCCCGAGTTCAAATTTCGGTCAGGGTGAATTACCTGGATCAGGGTTTTTACCGGGGGTTTCTCTTATCCTTTAAGACGAATGTCGGGTAACTCTACGCTTCATTGACCCCTGGCTCATTTGAGCAGCAACGTCCAATATGAACGTTGGAGGACGTAAATTAGAAATTAAAAAAAAATTACGTTGTCATGGTTACACCATTACCTAATTTACATTTCTTCTTGTTTTCATTATAAATACTAATCTCTTTGACTATTCCTAACAAAACATGAAATATCTAAAATAACTGCTACAGAATATTGTGTAGAATTTTAGTAGTTTATATAGCGATATAACTTCTTGGGGTACAGTAACACAGCTATTTCTGAACTGTGTACCAGGATTCCTCCATTGTTGTGGGTTTCGATGCCCCAAAGTTGCGACAACATATATAGCAAGATTCGTGCTGGTATCTCGTTTCCCGTCGTTGGTCTTACTTCGTCGATCTTACCTTCGTCCAAAATATTATGACTTGATGAAGAAGATGTTCCCCGAAGTTATCAGGAAAATCCTTAATTATGCCTCGGCTAGCTTTTAATATTCTTCTGTTATATTCTTACTTACGAGCAATGAAAACTCTAAGTTACAAGAATGGTAACAAGTGAAGTAATCATTAAGATTTTTAATTTGAATTTCTATAAGAAATCAATCTTTTGTTTATTTCTTTTAACACTAATCCATTACAATTCTTATCACAAAACTTTATACTGTGATCGGAATCAATCTAATACTTCAAATTGAACTAACACTTAAATATTTTCGAGCAATTTAAAAAGCGTCCGATCTCTTCGCCGTTCCAGAAATAAAGACGAATTTTCTTTCGGTTTCTACACCAAGATTATTTAATCCTTCGATACTATCGCTACCCATAGATTACTTTTATATGATTGGTCGATCTACTTCTACGTCACTACATTACGTAATACAATTATTACTACGGCCAATCACAAAATTACATATATTCTTACACAATTTTGTTTGTTTTTCTTTTATGAATTCATAAATTCTTCAAACCCTTTTTAAATAAAATCAAAACAACTGTTACAAGTGGAAATGACAGCCGTTAGTTTAAATGTCCATGTACCGTGATACTGTGCATTTAATTTTTTGAATAATCTGTGGTACACTGCTCTATCCACTGGACCTTCAATATATTCAGATATTTCCAAATTTATTTTTGGAAATGAAGGTCTCCATGGAAAAATTTAACTTTTAGACTCTTTTTATCGCATTTTAACATGAAGTTCATAATTTTATAATTACATTTTGAAAAAAAAAAAGTTTATTTTACTTAGTAATGTTCGAATCGAATGACAGTAAAATTTTATAACCTAGAGAGTTCAACGCATGGATAAGCATGAAGCTTCAACTAATCAGACTACTATAAGCCGCTCGCAGAAGTTAAAGACATATGAACGCTGGCCAATGCTCAAATGAAGCGCTGTTGCCAAGCGTAGTACATGTACCTACAGATGTTCTGTACATAAGAGCAGTTTTACTCGCCAGTAAAGGTTTTGGCTATTCTTCTCGTAGTTAAACAACACATTAAATGCTGACTTTCTTCTTCGGGCAATAAGCCAGATGAAATGACGATTAGATATCGACGTTTCTGGAGAGTGCATATCTCCAATCATCAGGATATTGTCACCCAATTAGCGGAAAGCACAACCAACGACAGCTGAGTAAGGGGCCAGAGGCAGCCAAGCCACACCCACCCATCAGTCTCTGTCACTAACTGAGGGGGATGATTAGGGAAATGTCACTTGTCGCTGGCTGCCTCTTCCCCCCTTCCACTGCCATCTGGAACTTTCGCGGTGATTCACGGAAACTAGAGGCTTCGAGAACGGCGATATTCGTATAAAAAGGGCTGCAGTGAGTGAATTGGGTCAGTCAGTCAGTTCTTGATGAGCAGCGTAAGAGTGCAGTGCTAGTGTACGGACGAGAAGACTGTACGTGCATCGGAGGATTGTACGTAAGTGTGAGAGCAAAGTGGAATTGTAACGGACGAACTGGTGAATCGTAATTGTGTGCATTACGTAATTCTGTGTAATTGGCAAGAGTTTAACTGTAAGTCGGTGGAAATAAAGAACATTTTTTGAGTGGTGCAATTGGACTTTTCATTTCACGAACCCACAAAGTCACAGTATTTATAAAATGTTATAACCACACATAAAACTCTGGATCTAACACAAATATAAACAAAAACAAAACACTATCAAAATTCGCATTACTGAACAAAAGACTGTTTTCAGTAAATTAAATGCCAGGTCAGGAGATGGAGTGAGTATATAAAATTGTGTCAAAGAAACGTAACACTTAAGTTGATTATCAAGTTGCATTGATCCTTGCTTCTTAAATCGACGCATTTCCATTTTTAAGGTCGGTTTCCAAGACTAGCTGAACTGAAATCCAGCATCACGAGTAAGGGTGCTCCTTTCAGAGGAAATGGCCAAAGCCTCCTTAATTCTCCGCTCCCAGTAACTGTTGCATATTGCCAAGATGGTGTCTGCCGAAAGTTGGCTCTATGGTCGTTATCAAAACAATGCTCTGCCAGTCCAGACTTCTCAGGTTGCATTAAACGAATGCTCCGTTCATGTTCGATTATTCTGGTAGCGATGGTCCTTCCGGTTAAATACGTTAAATATACCTAAAACATTAAGATCTTACCTTGACACACGTCACTCCAGTGGAACAGCAGGCACGATTTCCAATCCAGTTACTCTCTTTCCGACTTCATGGATCTTTCCCGGAGATTGAAATACAGACACGCTCCTTTTTTCTAAGGATGAAGCTGCTTCACTACAAATTCGTGATACTGTGTCTACACTACCTACACCACAAGGTCACAGAGTTAATTGCTGAGATTTTGAAAAATCTACAGTTACCCTATTCGTCGATTGGAGAGCTTTCGTAAAAACATGTTTATATTAAATATAATTTTTCTGCCCTGAGAATGAATCAGTTCACGTTTGTTGATCCAAAAACCACTTGTCCCAGTTTCGAGGGACATGTTCACGCGCACGCATCACAAACGCTGGAAAAAAGATATGTGTATAATAATAATTTAATGTAATACTGACAATGTTTCAGCTCGGATTCAACACACGACTTAACTATGCCATTCAGTTTAACAAAAGGACACCTCTGTTTCAAACAGCGTGACTTCTGTTTTAATAGTAGGTGCATTATTTATTTATGCTTGAAATAAATGTTATGAAGAAAGAATTGTGTTGTTTTTCAGGCTTATCTGTGTTGAATGGATAGATGTTGTGTAGCCATAACCACGTGAAGATAAAACGTGCATCACTCGCGTTCTAAGTGTCGTTGAGACAGAATTTTTGTATGGTCATGATCAGAAAATAACATTCTTTCTTATTATAAAATTGGCATCTGCAATTACCCGCGCGTAATTAATTAATATAACCACATTCGGCAGCGCTGGTAGGAGGAGCAAGCTTAGGATTCGCTGTAGTCTGCAGTACAGCCCGCCTTCATATGCCTTTTAACTTTAACGAAGATTATATATGAACTGCTGCATTTCCTATATTGGAAAATCTGACGTTAAATTCACATACAGTTTGGAGGTCACTTATTTTCAACTACGAGGGCTGTTCAATAAAGAATTATCATAATTTTTTACGCTCATAATTTGTCGCACTAAAATTCAAAATTATTATAACTTAACGTGAAACAAACACGCCGTAGTAGTTTCATTGTTGGTACCCCTGGTTCCCGCCTGTGAGAACCAGGCAAGTTCACACATCTTCAGTATCGCCTACCGCTGCAATGGAGGTAACAAGCGAGGAACAATATGCAGTTTTGAAAATCTGCTTTCGTCTCAACAAATCTTCAGTTGAGGCCTATACAATGTTACAGAAGGTCTATGGAGAGTCTGTTCTTCCCTACTGCACAGCTAGAAGGTAGTTTAAAATTTTTAAAGAGAGACAATCAATTTCAACGGAAAGTGGACTCGGTGCTCCAGTTACTGCTCTTACGGAAGAAAACATCAACACTGCTGCTGCCATTGTGAGTGAGGATCGACGAATTACCTTAAGATTACTTTGTGAAATACTGAACACTTCATTGTGTGCCACCCACACATTGGTGACAGAAACAATACACATGAGACGTGTTTGTGCGCGATGGGTTCCAAGACTGTTGATTCCCGAACAAATGGACATTCGCATGCAGGTCTGCATGCAGTTAAAGTTGATGTTAGAGGAGGATCCGGAGTTTCTTTCAATCGTAATCACTGCTGATGAAACTTGGTTATATCATTTTGATCCTGAAAGCAAACAGCAAAGCTCAGTGTGGAAATCTCCTTCATCAACAACCCCCAAAAGAGCTAAAGTGGTTGATTCTGCTGGGAAAGTTCTAGACATCTCATTATTTGATATTCATGGAATGGTTTATCAGCATGTTGTACCTGCACACACAATAGTAACTGGACAATACTACAGGGATGTCCTGAAAACATTGTAAATTCATATCAGGCGCAAAAGATCACATTTCCATGAAGCAGGCTGGTTGCTGCACCACGATAATGCCCGGTCGAATATTGCCAATGTTGTTGCTGAATATCTTGCAAAATTCAATCTGAAGTGCATCCCTCACCCTCCCTATAGTCCGGATTTAGCCCCATGTGACTTTTTTCTATTCCCTAACTTGAAGAAACGCCTTCGAGGGAGGCATTATCCATCATCAGAAGCAGTGGTAAAGGCTGCGGAGGCAATTTTGAAGTATCTGTCAAAAATGGTTTTCAGCATGTCTTTGAAGACTGGCAGAAACGCTGGGACAAGAGCACCGCATTCAGGGGAGACTATTTTGAGCTCTCGTATGTTTTAAACTTGCTTTCCTTTTGTACTTCTTCAACTTCCCTATTTACACCATTATAGTGGTGTTAGGTGACTCTTCTTGCTCTATCCCTTTTACCTTTAGGCCTGTGGTTGAGGAACAGAAACTCTGGATGAGATAGAGAACCCAGGATGGCTGATCAGCCCAATGCCTGGTATGAGAGTAAGAGAAGTAGATGACAAAATGAAAGCGAAATCAATGAAAGGAAAGATGATATTGAAACAACTGGTGGAATATTGGCGGGAGAAATGGGATGACCCGGAGAAAAACCGTGCCAGCACCGTGTTGACCATGTGCGTTCGTCTGGGATCAAACCTTGGTGAGAGTCAAACGGTCTAGCCGCTCGGCCACGTCGCGGCCACATGCTGATTTATTCAGAACTGACACATTTCTTACATCAACTGTTTCAAAACGAGTAATGCTAGCGACAAGTTAAATACCTGAAATGTGGAAGAATTTTGGAAGATTATTTACCTCTATAGCAAAGTTGTCATCCTGCGTAAGGCATATCTCAACACTTCGTTGTATATTCTTAGCCGCTCTTTGCTGAAATATCCTTGACTCAGCTGTACATCATCTAATGGCTCAGCAAACTTCCAGAAAATCTGACGGTAGTTTGTAGTGTTCCAATGTTCTCTTTAAAAAACAATTGCACTATTCTGTGTGCGGGTACTACGCTCTAAACTCCGATTTTAACCAGATGCATGGATACTTCATGTATAACATGAGCATTTTGACTGCTGCAATTGTACGTTTACGACAACATCCGTGGGAAGCCTAGCTGAACGATGTTCACCTTTTTCACTATCCAGAGATTCAGTTGTTTACCAGTTCTAGTACTGTGCTTAATTTGGGAGGATTCCGAACAACGGAGTCTCTCTGCTATGTCTGCGCGTCGTAGAGGGCAACTGGATCTTGGGAATGATCAATGTGTAAACAAATGAGATGCGGATGACGATATGCCCCAACAACATAAGGGATGCAAATATGCTCTACAGTCTAATTACAGCGCCCACGATGAAACTTGCGTCGTCCTATTTTACATTCGTTGTTTTTAACGACGTGATCGGTACCGTCAAATTTCCCCCTTGCAGTAGCCTTGAGCCACGAGTCATGAGCGAGAACAGGTCGTCCGGGTGCTCCCGTGCGGTGGACGGAGCGCCACGGTACCTATTCGCTGCGCGGATTTACCCGTGCGGTCTTATAGATTTTGTCTTTGATGTCTTTTGTAAGATGATGAACCTGATTCGACCTCTGCTAGCGCTCCTGTCGGCGGGATGAGCTTCAGAGAGGAAGCCAGTGCCCGATGCCGCCGCGCCAGGGACGGCCTGCTTGAAGGGTCCGTCCAGTGTGGTGGGGCCAGGAGCGAGAGGTCGGATGGCTGGGGAACATTTAGTTTCAGGTCGTGTTAGGTCACACGGGACGGACTCGACTGACGGAGGTCAGCCGACAAGTCAACTCCAGCCCTAGTATGGCCGGGAAAGACGGAGTTTGGCAGTGAAGGGATGAGAGGCTGAACTCACCACCCAAGGGCGTCCTTAGGGAGGCGATAGCTCTTTCTTCTTCTTGATGCATGGTGGTCATATTGACCTATTGTATATACTAGTTGGTTGGGGTGAGGTGTAATTCTGGCATACAATGTGCGTGAACGTTCACGCACAACGTCCTCAACGTAAGGTATGGCAGAATGGGTGTGTAGGATGTGTGATGGAAATATACGTTCGGTATCGTAGATCATCCTGAGTGCTCTGTTCTGCACGGCTTACAGTCTGCGGATGGTGGTACGAGCCACTGAACCACAGACCTCCCATCCATACAGGATCAGTGGCGGGATAATCGCACGCCACACCCGTAGTTTGAGGCAAGTGGGCATGGTTGACCGGAAAATGGGGTACAACTGCCTGAGCGTAGCGTGGCCGAGGCTGATTTTCTCACGGACATGTGGAGTGAAGGTGAAGCCGCGATGCAGTCGGACAGCCAGGTATTTGGCGGATCGAACCCAAGGGATCCTTCTCCACTTCAGCTCAGGACCTTGCCCAGCAGAAGAGCAGAGCTCTTCTGTGGACCAATGGCCATCCTTCACTTTTCACTCGACGTGCCGATGGACCGAAGTGTTCGCTGCAGCGGAGGGAGGCAGTAACGGACGCTTTCGTTCTGTGCCAAGAGGAGGACTTCGTCAGCATATTGGCACAGGAGAGTGCGAGGTTCTGTTGGGAGTTCAGACATGTAGGCAGCAAAGAGCAACGGCGACAGTACACTGCCTTCCGGAACTCCAGCCATTATGGGTCTGACGGAGGAGTTTACCTTCGACCCACACCCTGAAGGTTCCATCCCGGAGGAAATTACTAATAAGGGTGAGGTATGGGGAGGGGATGTGTGCTTCCTTGAGCTTACTTGGTGTCATTTGACATCATGCACACTTTGTAGCAGTGGCCGAACCAGTCCGTGAGCTCATACATGTATTTCCTACCGAGCACTACATTATCGTCGTGTCGTAGGATTTGTGTGTGTGTGTGTGTGTGTGTGTGTGTGTGTGCGCGCGCGCGCTATTAATTTACGTCCTCCAACTTTCAGTCATATCGGACGATGAATGAAACTGGTGAAATGATGCTCAAATGAATCCATGGTCCTTGGAGCTTAGAGCTACCTGACATTCGTCTTGAAGGATAAGGGAAAACCACCGGAAAAAACCTTATCCAGGTAACTCATCCATACCGAGATTCGAACTTGGAACCTCTTGAACGCGAGGCAGACATGCTACCATCTACGCTGCCGAAGCAGGCGTCGTGAGATTGTTTATTTTAATCTGTTATATAGCGTAATTTCATCCTCCAATTTAGGACCATTAGAATTAGTTTCCGCTCGGAATAAAAATAAAAACGGAAGTATACTGAAAATTCTTCCGAAAAAAAAAAAAAAACTTAGCATTTAGCATGATCTAGAATGTCCAGGCTTTAATATAAGGTAAAAGCTTTCACATTTACGTGAAAAATAGGTATTGTGTGAATTTTTTCAGAATATTGATGCGATTCACACGTGCTGGGATTAACTAAACATTAAATATAACACAATAAACCCCAGGAGTTCAGTGTCAATGGCAAAGGAACCGGTTCATTCTTGATACCGAAATTATGGTTTGCCAGAAGCAAAGAATCATGATAGATGGTTCTTTGTTATGACAAGGGCGAGGCCAGTTGAGTTGGGGAAAGTGTATAACAAAGCCATGTAAGAAGCAGTGTCCTTAGAAGATTTCTAAAGGAATTGTCACTTGACGTGTATGAATAGGGAATTCTTTGGATCATTTACAATGGCGACCAAAACAGCCACAAAAGGGACTTTGTTTGAAAAGGAATTTTGAGAGTGAAAGTTATATATACACACGCGCAGCTGTGGTTAGAGGGCACTCTTCGGCGTGAAGCCGATGTGGCTATTTCGCCGCTAGGAAGCCATTATAAGCAGTCTTCGGCGTGAAGCCGATCAGGAGGAGTCTTCGGTGTCAGGCCGATGAGAGGAGTCTGAGACGTGAAGCCTATTAGAGCGGTCAACTTGTGCTGTCTTGAATATTTGTCTGGTCATCAAAATTTATCGAGTAATAAACAATTAGCATTCAGTAACTCTAAACCGATATTGGTAACCCTCGGTCGGCAACTTCCATTTCGATGTTTGAAAAGAAGAAGCAGTGAATAAATAATTTGGAGACGGGCATTCCAGTGTTGTGAAAATATCCTTCTCACACCTATCCACGCATACCCTGATAGAAACCTGATTGCTCGCCGACTTATTTGCTCAACCATAAACATTTTAGTTACAAATTGGCGCCGCAACGTAGAACTCTTTGCTTGCTCGCCATTACAATTTTGCTTCAAACTGCCGCACAACGTGAAGCAGTGGTAACCTTTGTTCGCCACCAACATTTTTTTGTAACGTTCTTTATAATAAATCAAATCAAGTCAATATGAATTATACAAGGGTCCTTCAATAAATACCCTAACTAATTTAATTGTATTTAAATAAACCGCTCTGAAGCGCCATGGCTGCTAGTGGTGGAAAGGTGAATTCATCCTCTAGCAGTGCTGTGATTAACAGTCAAGCAGAGTCAATCAGTTAGAAGTTAGAGCCCGATATGTGAGGTTATGTTTACTGCACCCACCATGGGACTGAAACTGCAGCAATGCGCAGTGTTCTGTTAGAAGAAACTCCTACAGAAACTTTAAAATGGTGCAGCACTCATACAAGGACCAAGCTTTAGACAAAACACAAGTCTTTGAGTGGTATAAACGTTTCAAAGGGGGCCATGAAGATCTTCAAGATTCTCCGCGCCCTGTAAGACACGTAACAGCAAAACCGGAAGTCAACATTAACACAATTGCCGCAATTGTGCGAGAAGATCGTCGCATAACAATTTCGAAAGTTGTTTGCCTGTTGGAAATGTAGACGACATAATTTGCAATGATCTTGGCTATCGAAAACTGCAGCGAAATGGGTACCGCACATGCTGAAGTCTCAACGCGTCATGACGTGTCAAGAATGGCTGGGAAGGTTACGACGGGAGCCAGACTTTCTGAATAGGGTCATCATTTATGACGAGAGTTGGTTTCACCATTACGACCCGTTAACAAAACAGGAGAGAGGCTGGCCCCATAGCTCAGTCGGTAGAGCACCTGCCTACCGTGCTGGGGGTCCCGGGTTCGATTCCCGGCGGTGGGGGTGGGGATTTTTCTCCGACCAAGATAATTCCCCATCTTCCCCAGAGTTTAGAAGTATGAATGAGAGTGTGAATGTGTGCGTGATGTAATGATTAAAAACCAAAGATAACGAGTTAACACCTTCGGTATGTTCCAACATGTTTTGCATCTCGTATTCTTTGACAAACAGGGTATTCTGTATGGTCATGTTGTAACTAATCAACGTACTGAAGAAAAAAAATCGCAAGGAGAGGATGGATTTTGCATCAGGATAATGCCCTTGCTCATCGAGATCATCCCTCTTCCACCTTATTCTCCGGATCTCGCACCATATGATTTTCACCTCTTCCCTAAAGTGAAACAGGAGCTTCGTGTCGCCATTTTCAAAGTGATAAAGAGCTGAACAACTTATAATTGGTGTCCTGATCATACTATCCACAAATTGGTTCAATGAGTGTTTCGAACAATGGGTAAATCGTTGAAATAATTGTATTTCATCAGAGGGAAAATACTTCGATAGTGTGTGGGTAAATGTTAGTGAAATAAAGCCATTATCTGTTAATTAAAAAATTAGTTTGGTTATTTATTGAAGGATCCTCTTATAAAGCAACCAGTTTTGTAAGAATAGTTTGCAAAAACATAAGCAGAAAAACTCATATGAGTATAGCATATCATTTTTGTTTAGTAAAATTTTGTCTGTCTCCTACACTTGATCAGTTATACACAAGTCATTCAGAATAAAGACGAATTTAAAGGCTGTTCGCAAACAATTCAAAATCAATGAACGTTTTCTAGTGTAGAGTGTATTTTGGAATGTAGAGAGAGGTGTGTATGGCAGATGCTTGGCAGTAGTACAAACAAAACAATTACGCTGCTGGCAGCCAGGTGCACTTAATTATTGTAATTTGCATCTCCGCCGTTCATCATGTCTTTATCCCTTTCTCTGGAGTGTAATGATACAGCGTGTTTCTGATTTGTCCACTCCCACCTCTTGATGTCTCTCTTCAGTCTAGGCAACATGCTTACCTTCTGTAATTCCTCAGTGTCTTAAACAAATTAGTTTAAAAAACTTTCAGAAAATACTATAGAAATAACAATTTTAACATTTAAGGGTAGACTTGGGAGACAGGAGTTTCTTGAAGGTGCCCGCCTACGTAGCGCGTCAGCCTCACGTTCAAGAGGTCGCAACTTTGAGTCTCTATTAGGGTAATAAGGCTCATTACGACGTTTTCCCTTATCCAGGGTACACAGTCGGTACTTACAGTTGCCAGACATTCATCTTTCGGTATAAGGGAAAACCTCCAACGTTAAGTCATATCGGACGATGAATGAAATGATGTTCAAATGAGTACAGGGTACATAGAGCTTAGAGTTACCTAACATTCATCTTTGACGATAAGAGAAAACCTGCAACGTTAAGTCATATCGGACAATGAAAGAAATGACGTCCAAAGGAGTACAGGCTACATAGAGCTTAGAGTTACCAGACATTCTTCTTTCAGGATAAGGGAAAACTTCCAACGTTAAGTCATATCGGAAGATAAATAAATGATGTTCAAATGAGTACAGGGTACATAGAGCTTAGAGTTACTAGATATTCATATTTCAGTATAAGAGAAAACCTCCAACGTTAAGTCATATCGGACGATGAATGAAATGATGTTCAAATGAGTACAGGGTACATAGAGCTTAGAGTTAGTAGATATTCATATTTCAGTATAAGAGAAAACCTCCAACGTTAAGTCATATCGGACGATGAATGAAATGATGTTCAAATGAGTACAGGGTACATAGAGCATAGAGTTATCAGACATTCATCTTTCAGGATAAGGGAAAACCTCCAACGTTAAGTCATATCGGACGATGAATGAAATGATGTTCAAATGAGTACAGGGTACATAGAGCTTAGAGTTATCAGACATTCATCTTTCAGGATAAGGGAAAACCTCCAACGTTAAGTCATATCGGACGATGAATGAAATGATGTTCAAATGAGTACAGGGTACATAGAGCTTAATATAAAAGAAATCCTCCAACGTTAAGTTATATCGGACGATGGATGAAATGATGTTCAAAGGGTACATAGAGCTTAGAGTTATCAGACATTCACATTTTAAAATAATAAAAATACCTGAAGAGAAACCTTATATAGATAACCCTCCTTAACTGAGTATCGAACTCCGGAGCTCTTAAACGTGAGACAGAAACACTACCATCATGCTACAGAGGCGGTCCAGGTGTGTATGAAACCACAGCTAAAAAGCACAATATATACATTTTAACGTGTCTTTTAGTAAAGTTAAAATGCAACAGTTTTGTGTGTTATTGTTTGGTCTGAGAATGCACGCCACTGGTCGGAGGACACATGGGGATTTATTCGGCTGCGAGGAACTCGAGGAATGTTGGGATAAAGCGGAGAAAGAAGCAACAATAACAACATCAACAAAAAGAAATGAATAACAAGGAGGGAAGAATTGTGGAGGACAGGACCAAAAATAACGAGGGCTTGAGACGGTAGACCGGTATTTGTGTCTCGTAGGAGTAGGGAGAAATCCGCCCGTCCCTTTTGCTGCATACTATTGTCTCAGTGTTTTGTTTTACTTGAACCAATTAGAGCCCATTAACGACATTACCTCTCTTAATACATACCAATAGTTGGCACATTTAAAAAACAAAACTCTCTACTCATTCTACAACAGACATAAGTAAATCTTTTTACTTCCATCTACCTCTTATTGTCGAATATTAGACGATCTGGTCTCTGTATCACGGCTTTAAAATTACGTTTTCTTAGCACGACCAGAAATAATAGCAATATAATAGCAAGATCTCTCATTTGAGAAAAACTTCAGTATTGGAAATTACAAAAGCTAACAAGAAATTTTCTAAAAAAAAAAACTGTTAACTAAACAAACAAAAAAATATTTTAAATAAACCTGCCTTTGTAGTGGGATGGTAGCGCGTTTGCCTTCCGTTCAAGTTCTGAGTTCGAATTTCCTTTCTGGGTGATAAGATATTATCCTAAGTTCCTTTATCCTGAAAGATAAACGTTGGGTAACTCTTAGCTCTATGTACCCTGTACTCATTTATACATCATTTCATTCATCGTCCGATATGCCTTAACGTTGGAGGCTTTCTCTTATCCTGAAAGATGAACGTCGGGTAACTCTAAGCTCTATGTACCCTGTACTCATTTGAACATCTTTTCACTCATCGTCCGACATGACTTAACGTTGGACGTTTTCTCTTATCCTAAAAGATATATGTCTCTCATGTTTAAGCTCTATGTACCCTGGACTCATTTGAACATCACTTTGGCATCGTCCGATATGACTTAACGTTGGAGGTTTTCCCTTATCCTGAAAGATGAATGTCTGGTAACTCTAAGCTCTATGTATCCTGTACTCATTTGAACATCATTTCATTCATCGTCCGATATGAATTCACGTTGGAGGTTTTCCCTGAAAGATGAATGTCTGGTAACTCTAAGCTCTATGTACCCTGTACTCATTCAAATTGCATTTATTCATCGTCCGACATGACTTAACGTAGGAGGTTTTCCCTGAAAGATGAATGTCTGGTAACTCTAAAATCTATGTACCCTGTACTCATTCAAATACCATTTATTCATCGTCCCATATGACTTAAGGTTGAAGATTTTCCCTTACCCTGAGAGACAAATGTCTGGTAACTATAAGCTCTATGTACCATGTACTCATTAAACATCATTATATTCATCGTCTGATATGACTTAACGTTGGAGGTTTTCCGTTACTCTGAATGATGAATGTCTGGTATTGCTGAGCTCTATGAACCCTGCACTCATTTGAACATAATTTAATTCGTCAGCCAATATGACAATGTTGGAAGACGTAAATTGTCTAATACAAATCTTTCTTTGTTACACACGCACCTCTGTGTATTTTCTGTTAAACTCATTTTTGGTTACAGGGGACAATACAACGTGTGTTTCAAGTGAGCAGCACTGGTTTAGGAAGCTGATAGCAAGAGTTGAAGATCGTGCAGGTGTTGTTTGGTTGGCATGGCGTGCTTAAGTTGGCAGTAGCGGATATTGAATATGTTAATGTGCCGGATATTGCGGCTGTTTAACATGGAGATGTTCCCGTGAAAGGTTCATGTGTTGCGTGATGTCTTTGCTAGGCGCCGCGGCGTCTCTACAACAGACAGATTTGTACTTCCGTGTGAACAAACCTCCACTACGTACTTATCGAGTATTGAATTCCACCGTACCGAGATTTTACTGCGAAAACGTCTTTCAACTATTTACGAAGTCTGATGCGATGCGTTACATTTTGTTTTCTTTACCTATTCAAGAAACAACTACTAAAAAGCCTAACGTTTCCCCCTTCTTCACATTAGTCTACGCAAACATTTATAGATTTATGACTCTCGTTAACATGGGAATTATCGCCAGACGCAAACGTCAAGCCTAGCATAACTCCAGGCTTTCATATTCGCGTTTGGTAGCTAAACAAAACAAAAGAGAGAGAAAGAAAACACTATCGCACTCTGCAGGCAGAGAAAAGGATAAATATGGCGTCATTTGTGGAGAAATCAGTTTATTTCAATATCATGTTTGCCTTTAAGACAAAAGGCATAATTCCTACAAAGAGAGTCAATTAGTGAGGAAAATATTTGGAAGAAATTGGGAATAAACTGTAAGGTAAAGGCAGGCTTGAGTTGTTTGTTATTTACTATGGTATCTGTGGACGTTGTGGGAAATTTTAGATTAGGTAGCCTATACATAAGTGATGTTTCCGACCTAATAAAGGTACAAGACATTTTTTTCAATATATATATACACCATTTTTTTCAACATAGTCTCCTTGTAACTCTACACACCGCACCCAGCGATGCTCCCATCTCTGTAACCCGTCCAAATAGTACTCGACGTTTCTCTCTGTAAATTAATTGTTCACGAAGGTGATTGCCTCTTCGTTTGACGAAAGTCTCTGTCCTCCGAGCGCAATTTTCAGATGAGGGAACAAAAAGAAGTTACTTGGGGCTAGATCTGGTAAGTCAAGTAATTCAAACCGTAATTCGTGAATTTTCGCCATTGTAACCGCTGAGGTGTCAGACGGTGCGTTGTCTTGTTGAAATAGGATCCTTTTTCTGCTAATGAGGCCGTTTTTCCGCAAGTTCTGCCATCAGCTTGTCAAGTAATAGTGGGTAGTGTGCTCCTGTAATCGTTTTTCCTTTTTGAAGTTAATCGATTAAAATAGCTCCATGACTATCACAAAAAACAGTCGCTATCACTTTCCCAGCCGAAAAAAAAAACAGTTTTTGCTTATTTTGTAACCGGTTCCCCCTTTGCAGTCCAAGGTTTGGACTGTATTTTTGTTTCGAGACTACAATGATGTATCCAAGTTTCATCTACAGTAATTAATCGGAACCAAAACTCGGATTTATTGCGCCTTAACTGCGCCAACAGCGCTGGAAATGTTCATTGGAACACGTTTTTGGTCTATCGTATGCAAACGCTGCACCCAACACGCGGACATTTGTTCGTCTAGCACCATTTGGTGAACTTTGGCGAAGTTTTCGTCTCTAGTTATAGTTTTTGGACGTCCTGTACGTTCATCGTCTCCCAAGCTCTTACGGCCACGTTTAAATTCAGCTGCCCAAAATTTCACTGTGGTAAATGTTGTTGCAGAGTCCACATACGCAGAATCCAAGACATATTTGATTTGCGTAGGCGTATTACCTTTCAAAAACAGATATTTAGTGGCACGTCTGTACTCGATGCTGTCTATTTGCATAAAAACACTCACATCAACTCACTACGATGACAGTTACATAACAACTGAGTGTCCAAAATGGCTGAAACATTGGTGAGTAACTGTAACAGACGACACTAGCTTGACATTAGTGTGCCATCTTCATGATGAGATCGGAAACTTTTTCAGACCACCATCTTAATATAGTTTGCTTTCTTTACATATTTAAAAAATATAACATAATAATTATTAATTGTTATTATGGATTATAATTGCATCAATTGCCATTGTAGTTGTAAAGTACTGTCCTGTAAGGCAAATGACTCTGAAGCCTTCGAAAACAAGTATTTTCGTGAAACCTTAATAGTGGAATACAAATTTAATTCAAACACATGCTACTACCAGTATTTTAAAAGTACTTAATAATATTGATTAGGTGGTTATTATTTTATTTTGATGTTGACGTTATAACGTCATTGTGAATGGCAAAGCAAATTTTATGTTCATGTGAGAGTTGAAGTTGTCAAGTTAATGTTTCTATGGGAATGAGGCTTAAGTTTTATAGCTTCTTATATATATATATATATATATATATATATATATATATACACTATGGTAACATGAGACTTTAAGTGATAGCCAAATCTTTTAAGACCTAATCGCTATTTGGTCACTTTGAAATTATAATCTCTCAGCATAACTAGGAGGTGTAAAGTAAATAATCACTTTCTATTTGAGAAAAGTATAAATAATGAAAAATTGAAACAAATAACAAGAGATTTCTCGGAAATGTTTAACCACTGCTACTAATATAGTGTGATCCATATAAATCTGAACCATTTCAATAGGCCACAACTTTTGAACCAATAATAGGACACAAGTGCAACTTTGGGAGAATATAGTATACAATAATGGTGATTGTGATTAATAATAATAATAATAATAATAATAATAATAATAATAATAATAATAATAATAATAATAATAATAATAATAATAATAATAATAATAATAATAATAATAATAATAATAATAATAATAATAATAATAATAATAATAATAATAATAATAATAATAATAATAATAATAATAATAATAATAATAATAATAATAATAATAATAATAATAATAATAATAATAATAATAATAATAATAATAATAATAATAATAATAATAATAATAATAATAATAATAATAATAATAATAATAATAATAATAATAATAATAATAATAATAATAATAATAATAATAATAATAATAATAATAATAATAATAATAATAATAATAATAATAATAATAATAATAATAATAATAATAATAATAATAATCCTTCTACATGGCTTAACATTGGAGGACGTAAATTAAAAGAAAGAAAAGAGAAAGTCTTTACCAACTACAATGTCCATATCACAAAAAAAGATGTTGGATTAATTTGCTGAGTTAATTTTATATTTAATTAATTAGAGTCAACTGAAAATTTTAATGTCACGGCCCATATATGAACCACGGATCTCCTGATTTCCGTCCAGTCGCTCTAACCCCTTGAGCTGCCATGGTCAACGTGTCGACGCGGCATTAAACTCTCCAATTGACTATATTTTCCCGGTAAAATACTTAGAGTTCTCATATTCGAGATACATATTTGTGGCGACTTACTATTATAAGTACTTAAATACTATGATTTTTATCATTGAGCTCTCAATGTTAAATTTATATTGAGGAATTAATCCTTTTAAATGCATTGCTCCTGAATATGGATGTTTGATATTTGTTACAACATTGTAAACCACTTTATATTGATTTAGGTGTTTTAACATTGCCATCGATGTATGTGCTGAATTGTATTTTAGGAAAATCTTGGCTTTACACTTTATTCAAACTTCGTAATTACACAACACTAAATTGTTGAATGTATGTACATCAACAAATTTAAGCACACTAAAACTCATTAAGGTATGGCATCCTGGCTTGCTACTTAAGCTCTATCGCACTGGTCTCCCGGACTACTTAATCCACATTATTGCCAGTTTTCTCACCGATCGCACTTTTGCGGTGGACTTTGGTGATACTCTTTCAACTAAGCGGCTCATTACAGCATACATTCCACAAGGTTCAATACTAGCACCAAAACTGTTTAGTACTATATGCGAGCGATGTGAAGAGCGATCGGGTTCCATGTCCTCATTCGCTAAGTTTCGTTTAACTCCGTAAACACAAATGACAACTTTGAAATTTGAAATGCGTTATACACTGGCATCTAGTAGCTATAACGCTAAACTTTATCATGTCCGCCATATTTCGTTTTGATCAATTTAGAGGTTAATTAGCTAACCAGTTTACAACAATCGTATGTTAGAATTAGAATTTTAGTTCGTCCTTAGCAACATATACTTGTTATGAGACACGTCAAAATGTATAAATACAGTATATACATAAAGTCATATTGATTACATACAATATACACAGTAAGCAGCTTTTCTATGGTTTCATGTGGTATTTGTATAGACTACATTACTACAATAAATGTCATAATATTAATATCACAGGTTTGTGAATGTACTATGCTCCCAGTGCTCATTTACATTGTTATAGTTCTAAAAGTTCATTAACCAAATAAAAACAGTGTGCGTGCAAAAATGTCTTAACCTTATTCTTAAAGTGTTTTTATGATGCAGCTTGTTTAAATGAATTTGGAAGTTAATTATATAACATTATCACTTTATAGTTAAAGCTTCCTTCATAAAGGCTCGTTTGGTGCGCTCGAATTGCCAGTTTATCCTTGTTACGAGTGTGGTACATCAGCATTTACTTGAAAATGATTTATATCTGTATGAACATTTGTGGATGTTAAGGCTCTCGAAAGGGGACACATTATTATTCGTCTACCTCCGTATAACTGTGATCTGAATGCAATTGAGCTAGCGTGGGCAAAACTAAGGAATGTTTTCAGAGGATGCAACGTTACTTGTGAGATCTTCGCTTATCTTACACGCTATTTTGCTGAGCTGTGCTTTTAAAGGTTGACCACACTGCAGAAACAAAGGAGCGTTAGCTCTCGCTTCTTCCCCTCTGCCCGCACTACACTGACATGGCTCCAACCTCAACTGCCCTGTATGCTGACGACACAGTGTTATTTTACTCTCACTCCGATCTACATTCTTCTGTACGAACCTACAGCTCTCTCTTGATCGTCTCACCCAATGGTGTCGAACTTGGTGCATATCCCTCAATACCCAGAAAACTGGAGCCAAGATTTTTAATTTACGCCGCTATAATCCCCCTCCGCCTATACGCCTTCAGACCGATCATATGCCGGTGCTTCCTTCAGCTACACCAGTCAAGTACCTTGGAGTGTTATTGCTCACACGGCTTACGTGGAAGCCTCATATTGACCGCACCATTACCCTGGCATCCGCTCGTCTTTCACAACTATCTCCATTATTTCACAAACACACTTCTCTTGGTTTTGAATCTTCACTGCTCCTGTACAAATCTCTGGTTCGACCTCTGACTGTCAGGTCTGGGCGGCTGCCAGTACATGTCACCTGAGACGTCTACAGGTCATCGAGAGTCAATTCACCACCAATGCTCCTTGTTTTGTCCGCAACCAGCAGCTACATCACGAGCTGGGACTTCTATAACATCGGCGTCCGAAGTCGCCGGCCAACGCGAATGAAGCGACGACTACCACAGGACCTGCTTTACAGTGATGACACTGCTACTTCTGAATGATCTACTGTTCCACATTTGCTTTTCTGTTCTACTGTGTAAATGCTCACTATTGAAGTATGTGTACCATTTTATTAGTTCAGTATCACATTTGTATTAGTTCAGAGGAGGCACAGTGTTATTACTCTATGATTACGAAAGGGTAGAGTCAGACTGAAAAATTCAATGCCATAGCCGGGATTTGAACCACGGATCTTCTGGTCTCCGTCCAGCCGCTCTAACCATTGAGCTACTATGGCCAACGTGCCGATATGACATTAAATTCTACAACTGACTCGTGTTTTCCCGGTAAACCACTAGGAGTTCTCACAAACACATGAGACAACTACCTTAATGGCGACTTACTATGCTGTAAGTACTTTAAGGCCCGGGCTTTGTAGTTCGGACCACTATTAGGTACAGTTAATGGAAATTAATTGTTCTTACACACTAGCCGTGTGTAGGACACACTATGAAAGGGTAGAGCCAGACTGAAAAATTCAATACTATAGCCTGGATTTGAACTACGGATCTTCTGGTCTCCGTCCAGCCGCTCTAAACCATTGAGCTACTATGGCCAACGTGCCAGCATGACATTAAATTCTCCAACTGACTCGTGTTTTTGCCGGTAAACCACTAGGAGTTCTCACAAGCACATTAGACAACTACCTTAGTGTCGATTTACTATGCTGTGAGTACTTTAAGGCCCGGGCTTTATAGTAAACCACTAGGAGTTCTCACAAACACATGAGACAACTACCTTAATGGCGACTTACTATGTTGTAAGTACTTTAAGGCCCGGGCTTTATAGTAAACCATTAGGAGTTCTCATAAACACATGAGACAACTACCTTAATGGCGACTTACTATGCTGTAAGTACTTTAAGGCCCGGGCTTTATAGTTCGGACCACTATTAGGTACAATTAATGGAAATTAATTGTTCTTTCACACTAGCCGTGTGTAGGACACACTATGAAAGGGTGGAGCCAGACAAGAGTCAGTTGGAGAATTTAATGTCATGTTGGCACGTTGGTTATAGTAGCTCAATGGTTTAGAGCGGCTGAACGGAGACCAGAAGATCCGTGGTTCAAATTCAGGCTATGACATTGAACTTTTCAGTCTGGCTCTACTCTTTCATAGTGTGTCCTACACATGGCCAGTGCGAAAGAACAATTAATTTCTACTGTATGATTATTTTGTACCTGTTCTCTCAGATCTGCAAAGCATGTATTATTGCTGACCGATCTAATAAATGTATTGAAAAAAAAAAGAATAATTTTATGGTCGTTTCGATGAAGTTATATAGCTTTCTATCTCAAAGACTAAGAAAGTTCCCTATTTTATTTTTCAAAAGGCCATATGCCGCACATTGGTAGCCAACCCATTGTATTCTGTGAATGAATTTTATAATGTAGCTTGACATGTTTTAAGTTATGACATTTATGGCAATAAAAACTGTATATCTGTCGATTTGCCGAAGTTTAAGGTGCTAAAATATTTGGTTCAAAAACTAACAAATTCTCGGGCTGTTTTAATTAAACTGTGATAGCATCAAACCAGACGCAGCAACACTTCTCTTCTCCTTCTTTGTATGTTACGAGGGTGGGTCAAAAAGTAATGCCTCCTTTTCTCTCTCTCTCTTTTAATTGCCAAGAAAATTGAATCCAATTTACAGAGCTTAAAAACTACAACATTGACGATTAATTTGTCACTATTCAATATAATCTCCGTCCTTTTCCACAGTTTTTGTCCACCTTTCAACTAGGGCATGTATTCCAGTGTGGTAAAACACACGGTCTTGCTTCCTAAGCCATTGACGCATGGACGTTTTCACAGCCTCCTCATCTTCAAAATGAATCCCACGATGAGCTTCCTTTAGTGGCCCGAACACATGGAAGTCTGATGGTGCCAGGTCAGGGCTGTAAGACTTGCCATCCCAATTTCTCAATTTATGCAGAGGTGTGACGGCTGGTGTGTTGTCTTGCATTGTCATGAAAGAAGAACATCCGCTATAGTTTTTGTTGGACGAACTCGGCGAAGACGTGCTTTCATCTTTTTGAGAGTTCTGACGTATTGGGCAGAATTTATTGTGCATCCCTGTTCCAAAAAATCAATCATAAGCAGACCCTCTGCATCCCAAAATACTGTCGCCACAACTTTCCCTGCCTACCGCTGAGTTTTGAATTTTTTTTTTCTTCGGTGAGGATATGTGATGCCATTCCATTGACTGCCTCTTTGATTCAGGTTTTAAAACATGAACCCACGTTTCGTCTCCAGTAACAATTTTTTTCAGAAACTCCTGTCCCTCCAAATTGAAGCGCTGCAAGTGTTCGGAGGCTATTGTTTTCCTTGTTTCTTTGTTTTGGGCAGTTAACATTCTTGGTACCCAACGTGAACAAACTTTTGAGTAACCCAGTTGAATAATCGTCATCACACTGCCTTTACTGAGGGAGGTAATGCGACACAATTCACCTGTTGTTACCCGGCGATCACCACGAATGATGTCTTCGACTCGCTGAATGTTGCATGGAGTCACTGCAGTCACTGGTCTGCCGCTTCGCTTTTCATCTGCCAATGGTGTTTGCCCTTCAGTTTCGTTACAGCGACGAACCCATCGTCTAACAATGCTGACATCCACCGTTGCATCACCATACACATGTTTTAGCCTTTCGTGAATGCGAATCGGCGTTTCACCTTCCGCAGTCAAAAATTCAATCAGAGAACGCTATCTAATACGAATGTCGATGTCAGCCATTTTGCAAGAGGATGCAGTGCTGCCACCCGTTGACTTAGGAAGTTACTACTGCAGGGGATTGGAGAAGAAGGCTTGAGGAATTGCGCCAAATTCAAAGTTGTCACATAACATTTATTTAAGGGAAAAAATAGGAGGCATTACTTTTTTACCCACCCTCATAATTTTGGGCCTTTCTTTTGCTTTGTGTTTCTTATGCTTTATTTATAGTTTCCTGTACGTTGGTGTTTGAGAATAAAGAATATTATATTCTCTGAGATTTACTCTACAAATAGCCACGAGCCAGACAAATTACACGAGAAGTCATTATTACAAACTGTGGTGTTTGAGCTTCTGCATAATTTTGCATAATTCGTTTGTTTTGTTGTAGTGGTCATGCAATGAACACGGAATTTCAAAGCCACATGCTTCAACAACACAATATGTAAATGTGAAGGTTTAATCTGGATTAACAAGAGAGAGATTGAACGATCCTTGTTTGCGATGTTCTGTCGAGAATCTGTTGAAGGTTTTGACAGCAATAACTGGAATGCGAGTTGGCAGAATTCCACGCCTCTCTCACCTGACAAAATGATTACGATAACATCTGCCTGTCGCTGGTTCTGTTGTTCATTTATCAGCTCCTACAAGTTGACTGTGCAACCTTTCAAAATAGTTCCCACCTCACTTCACAGTGCCCTTCACGTGGCACTTGGTTCATCTAACTTTTGTGTTACACGTAAACACTTGAATATCAATAAATCTGGCTTCTTGAACGTGTTTCACCAAATCAAGTGAAAAAATGCGAGCGGAATGGCTCAAGCGGTTCCGTCTGGGGCCCGGGTTCGACTCCCATAGCCGAGCTACCTAACCCGTGGGTTTTTTCGTGGTTTTCTCGGGTCACCAGGGAATGCTGGGTAGGTTAATTATTAGGCAGCAGATTTATAGGCATTACAAATGTGTGACATAGGCAGGCAAAAAGGCACTAACAATTCGCTAAGTAAACGCTTAAAAATACACAATTTTTGTAAAATGGTTCATAAAATGCACTATAGCTAATAGTTCAAATTATTATGCTGTTATTTACAGTTAAAAATGATTTATAATTTTCAACTTAATCATTATTTTTCTCTATATTTTTAATAGAAAATGAGCCTTAACGTTCTTGTCATAAACCAAAACACTTATTTTCATCCATCCACAACTTTACTGATAGCACTGGGCAGCAATGAAAATATTTCGGGCTTAAACATAGTGAATTTATATGTATTTCCAATAGCTGAATTCAAAAATCGCCATAAAATAATAGATTAGCTCTTGTTTTGAAGATAAAGTGACATTTCACTTTTTAGAGTAAAGATTTTAAATTTGGGGGAATTTTTTTGGGAGTTCGCACACCTGTCAAATAACAAAACACAATCAGAGAGAAATTTTGCAAATTAAGTGATACAAAAGTTAAGGAAGGCATTTTTGTCGGACCACAAATAAGAGAACTTGTAAAGCATCCTGCATTTGACCAAGTTTTGGAGGGGAAAGAAAAGGAAGCTTGGGAAGCCTTCAAGGGTGTTGTTGGATTTTTAGGCAACAAAAGAGATGACAACTACAAGCATTTGATGACAGTGCTCCTGCAAAACTACCGTAACCTTGGATGCAACATGTCCCTTGAGATCCATTTTCTCCACTCCCACCTAGACTTTTTCCCTCCTAGTTGTGGAGCTGATAGTGATCAACATGGGGAGAGATTCAATCAGAACATTTCTGTTATGGAACAAAGATATCAGGGCCGTAGGAATGAAATAAAGCTTGCGGATTACTGTTGGTCTTTGTATAGGGATTCTGCGGAACTCCATCACAAGAGGCAAGCTAAAAGACGTCGACGTCAATAGGCCACCACATGATTCTCTTCAGACACGACTATCTGCGAAGTATTTTTCCAGCAATTTAGAACTCTTAGCATGTAATTACCAGTTAAAAAATCAAATGCACTTTTATTGTCGTTAGCATGTACATAATTAAAATGTATCCTTTTCTCTCAATCCGTTAATATGTAATACTTCCACCTTGTGTATATCATAGAAACTAGGGCTAATAAATATTTTTCATTGTCATATTTGTTTTTCTCAATCCAAAATTAGTGAAGTGCTGGAAAGATTAAAATATTATTTTTTTTTTTTTTTTTTTTTGGTTGCCCAGTGTAAGCAGAATAGGCGCAAACGTATGAAATAAGCATTTATGGGACTACAAAACTAAAAATTAGGCTAATTATTGTATGAAACGTGATTATAATTTAAAAGCCTACGTTTCTGAACAAAGGAATAAAATAGGCAAATAGGGCAAAATCCGCCCCCTATTAATTACATTCCTGAATTTCCTGGCCCTCTATTTCACATTATCATTTCATATCATCTCTCATCTGGAGGTCTCTTTCAGGATATAAGTATCGTTGGGTGTCCCGGCGTTGCATGGCAGGATGATATGCTCTGATGAACATTTCTTCCTCCGGTGGGACGGTCTCTGGCCTCTGGGTCGACCTAGTAGGCCGTTTCACATCCATAGTGGTTGGGTACCGATTTTACTGATCTGTCAGGGAGGTTCCAACTGGTAAATTACAGTGATCCTGCTCTCTGCACTATGGCTCCGTCGGACGGCCGCCCTCTGTATCCCCTCTCCTCATCCTTCATCCACGATTGCTCAACTTAGGACATAGGTAGGAGGCGTGTAAAATAAGGTCTCCAAGCCGCTGGAGCCGTGAGGAAGGCTATTACGCCAGATCCGGCAACAGTGGCGTGTAGCTTGGTTTCACCTCTTCATAATCCCCACCACAACGAACCATTAGCCTTAGCTGTGCAGCCGTTTGCGATGGGACTTCCTATCACTTCCGCCTCCCGTAGGGGAAGGGATCCGTCCCTTTCAGCTGCCAAAGTGCGGGCGCTGCGGACCCTTAGCACTCGTGGTACCCCTGACGTTACTAGAGGAACCTCTGGCCGAACAGCCGAGCCCCTCCTTCGGGAGTTGTTCGGATTGGGATGGTCTCGAGGGGGCAGATGGTTCCCGTCACCCACGGGCAATTGGGTACCTCTGGCCAGGCTAACATTGGCCGCCCGGAGGGGGTAGAGGGTTGCCTCATAAGTCCCGGGGACTAGCCCGCAGAGCTAGTAGCTGGTGAGCTAGACACTGGCGGCCCTACCAAGGTTATTTGGTAGCTGGTTCATTAAGGACTGGCGCGTATGTGGCGTATCCACATCCGTCCTGTCTGCCGTGTGCAGGCGGGGGGGGGGGCAGTTTATAAAATAGGTGCTGTCCTAATGGAAATAACAGATGAGGCCCGGGTTCCCGGTCCTACGGGGCCGGGGCTTATGGGAAGTAGACCTCGGTGAGTATCACTTCCGCCGCCAAGTGCCAGTTGCGTGCAGTGATCCGTTGTTTTTTTTTTTTTTTTTTTTTTTAAGTGCCAAGGGCACTACCCCCGCTGGAATACATCGACAGTTATACGAAGTCTATGTGCCACAGTGTATGGACGTCAGAAACGTGCAAAAGTGGGTCAGAGAGTTCAAAGACGGACGTACAGACGTCCATGACGAACACTGTTCTGGTCGGCCTTCGGTTTCAGCCGAAACAATTGCAAAAGTGGAGCAAGAAATGCTTAAAGATCGGCGTGTGACAGTTGACGAGCTGTGCGAACTTATCGCTGAAGTCAGTAAGACTACCATTGACAAGAGTTTGACCAAACATTTACATTATCGCAAGGTGTGTGCGAGGTGAGTCTCCAAAATGCTCACATGCAACGCTGATCTCCTGGCCAAGTTCGGATGAGACTCCCCCCCCCCCCCCTACAGTCCAGACTTAGCACCTAGTGATTATCATCTGTTTCCTGAGTTGAAGTCACGCCTGGGTGGAACACTTTTCCAGACCGACGATGATTTGAAAAAGGAGGTTGAGCGCTATCTGCGCAACTTGGCGGGAGAGTGCTATGACAAGGGTATACAAAAACTGCTACAGCATCGATCGCCATGGTGATTACGTTGAAAAATAGCTGTAGGTTCCGCCTTTCCATCGATGTAACATTCATTGTCAGTAAACATGTTTTCTATATTAAATAAAATTGGAAACATTATTTTACGGACACGCCTCTTAGAAATAGTTCTAAGACTTCAAAATCGTGCCTTGAAAATAATCTACAATCTACCCTTTTGAACAAACACAAAAACACTCTGCCATGTAACTAACATTTTACCATTACAAGTAAACATAGAGTTGTCCTTGATATTATATCTCCACAAAATAAAAAATAATCTTCTAAAGTCCAATCTAACATTTGAAAGCTCCTCACATATATATATAATACAAGAAATAAAGGAAACTTAACAAAACCAACAGTGAACACTTCTACTTATGGCCTGAACAGCTTAACCTCACACGTTTCCAACTTATATAATGCGCTGCCACTGGAACTGAAAGGCTGCAGGAACATAAAAGGTTTTAAAAGGAAAGTTGCTGAAAATTTACTGAAGGCATATATTGATAGCTGATAAAGTGTTACACATTTATAGCTGGTTTGAAAGCTGAACTGTTTAAAAATTAATATGGATTAATGTCCCATAGAATATGTAGCTTCTATTTTTCTGTTTAGTTCTTTGTTACTATTATTTCTTGAGTTATAGTGAATGTCTGTATCTTTCTATGTTTAATATATGTTTTTCTTGTACGGTAATTCATTCCTACTATGAAAATGTAATATAAGTATTCTTAAGGGCTGTTTGCCATCATTTTATATATTTTTGTACTGTTTCCTAGCATGAGCTATGGCTCTGGGAGCCTTTTCAGATAACAATAAATAAATAAATAAATAAATAAATAAATAAATAAATAAATAATAAATAAATAAATAAATAAATAAATAAATAAATAAATAAATAAATAAATAAATAAATAAATAAATAAATAAATAAATAAATAAATAAATAAATAAATAAATAAATAAATAAATAAATAAATAAATAAATAAATAAATAAATAAATAAATAAATAAATAAATAAATAAATAAATAAATAAATAAATAAATAAATAAATAAATAAATAAATAAATAAATAAATAAATAAATAAATAAATAAATAAATAAATAAATAAATAAATAAATAAATAAATAAATAAATAAATAAATAAATAAATAAATAAATAAATAAATAAATAAATAAATAAATAAATAAATAAATAAATAAATAAATAAATAAATAAATAAATAAATAAATAAATAAATAAATAAATAAATAGATAAATAGATAAATAAATAAATAAATAAATAAATAGATAAATAAATAAATAAATAAATAAATAAATAAATAAATAAATAAATAAATAAATAATCTAGTCGCAGTGCCACGTCCCCTCCGTAGCATAACCCAATCCAGTCCAAAAATATCTTAGAAATAATAATCTCAAAATAAATTGTTCGATATAAATTGCACGTTTAACGGAAACTACGTTTGTGTCTATTGAGATTCTGTATCTTTACAGTTTATAGTTAATTAAAACTCATTCAGAAATAGAACTTCTGAGGATATTGCCAGAAAATTCAAAGTTACACTTCCTTTTTCGAGCAAATACGACATTTTAAACAAGTCGTTACAGCTATTACTGATAAAATCAAAATATATTTCCATATAAAGAGTACTTTTGCGCTGAGATATTTTCTTGGAGAAGAGTTAATATTATATTGTTATCTGTTCTCAGCTACATCACTAGCCTACCGAGAAATTAGTTTAAAATAAACTGAATTATTTGTACTCATCAGTCATGCAGACAGGTACGTTATTTTAAAACATTTCACTATTGTATTTTAATAAAAGTGAGCCAATTTTGAGAGAATCAAACTGTTCAAGTTGTCTGTGAAAGTAGTTCATTTGTTTACTGTAGATGGCACCACAGGCTTTATTTGTAACTTTTGTAACGAAAACAAACAATAATATAGATAATATGTCAAAATTAAATACTTTACGCATTTAAGATGCTAGAAAAGTATAAGATACAATTTTAATGATCATTACTGAGGCATATTTCATTTTACCTTTATAATAAAACTTACTTTTATCATTATGCTTCCCTTTTAAAGTCTGTGGTGGTAATTATAAATAAGGAACATTTTGTACTTGAGGGTTCAAGATTCAGGACTTTAGTATGTCAAGATTTATAGGAATTTTTGAAACGGATTGAATTACTTAGTGAATTTGATCCGCACTTGAAATATGAATTTCTGACTCGTTAGGAGATTGTGCTGGACGATCAGGATCTGAGAACAGTTGTGAATGGGAGATGAGAATTCAGTTTACATGGGTAAAATTTCCAACCGAGATCTACCCGAAAAGTCCGGAGACTCCAGCCTCCGCATACCCAGGAGTGATGGATAACTACGGGGCTCTTTCCATGGGGCAATACCTTGAGTATAAAAAGCTCCCCCGTCTCAAGACGGGTGGAAGTGAATACGCCACTTACGCGCGTCCACCCCGCAGGGAAGATTACCGAATAACGTCGATGGGGTCATCTGGTCATCTAGAATACCTTCCACTAGTTCTGCAAGTTAGTACCCTGGGCTTTTCAGGCAAACCTCTACTTCCTCCGGGCGGCCGAAGCCTGGCTGGAGGTAGTTGATCTCCCGCGGGTGTCGGGAGAACACTTCCACCTCGAGTCCAACCCAATCCTAAACACTTTCATTCGGGAGGGACTCGAATGTTCGGCCCGAGATTCCTCAAGTATAACGTCAGAGGTACCACGAGTGTTAAAGGTCCGCAACGCTCGCATCACAGCAGCTGAAGGAGACGGATACCCTCCCCCACGGGTTCTGGGTTAACAGTACATATATCGATATACCGAGTTTGTTGGTTCAAGCTGTTTCGTGTGTGGTCAGCATTCGGGAAGTCCGGGTTCGATTCCCGTGGCCGGCCTACCTGACCCGTATGTTTTTCGGGGTCATTAGGTGGAATACTGTGTGGGCCAATTCTATCTCTTGAATATATCGACCCTCTGTTTCAGCTCCATTATCATTTCACCCCGTCCCTCATTTGGTGGTCTCTCTCAGTGTAGAAATGTCCGTCGGTGTCCCGGCGTTGCATGGCAGGATGATAGGCTCTTGGTAAAACTTCCTCCTGTGGTAGAATGCTCTGCGGTCTCCGAACAGGTCTGGTACGCCGTTACAGGACCACATTAGAGTGAGATAGTGATTACTCTGACCTCCTAATGAGTTTCCAATTTCTATAGCAGGGAAAGAGAGGTAGTGGCGCTGTGATGTCAGCTCTGCCAGCTCTCACCGCCAAATATGCTCCCGAACGAAAGGCAGGTTAGCGTGTGACGTCACGGCGCTGATTACTGCTTCCAAAGGGAAAGGAATAGTGTGCGGGTAGGAAAGACAGGAGACGTATTGGACTTTAATAATACGAGGGCTGTTCAGTAAACAATGATCACCTTTTTTTTTTCTTTTTTTTTTTTTTGACAACGTACCTTAACTTATCCTCATAATTTTGATGGTCCTTCTCAAAATAGTCTCCCCTGAATGCGATGCACTTGTCCCAGCGTTTCTGCCAGTCTTCACAGACTTGCTGGAAACCATTTTTGAAAGATCCTTCAAAATCACCTCCACAGCCTTCACCACTGCTTCTGATGATGGATAATGCCTCCCACGAAGGCTTTTTTTAAGTTAGGAAATAGAAAAATGTCACATGGTGCTAAATCCGGTCTATAGGGAGGGTGAGAGATGAACTTCACGTTGATTTTTGCAAGATATTCAGCAACAACATTGGCAATATGCAGCCGCGCTCTATCGTGGTGCAGCATCCAGCCTGCTTCACGGAAATGTGGTCTTCTGCGCCTGATGTGGACTTTCAAGGTTTTTAGGACATCCCTGTAATATTGCACAGTTACTGATGTGTGTGCAGGTACAACATGCTGATAAACTATTCCATGAATATCAAAGAATGAGATGACTATAACTTTCCCAGCAGAAGCAACCACTTTTGCTTTTTGGGGTGTTGATGATGAAGGAGATTTCCACACTGAGCTTTGCTGTTTGCTCTCAGGATCAAAATGATGTAGCCAAGTCTCATCAGCAGTGATTACGTTTGAAAGAAACTCCGGATCTTCCTCTAACATCAACTTTAACTGCGTGCAGAGCTCCATTGCAGCGGTAGGTGATACTGAACATGTCTGAACATATCTGGTTCTCACAAGCGGGTAACAGGAGTGCCAACAATGAAACTACTACGGCGTGTTTGTTTCACATTAAGCTAACAGAATATAATAAGATTGAATTATAGTGCAAAAAATTATGATCATTCCTTATTGAACAGACTTCGTATGTACAACTTACATCTTGGTCGTTGTAATATTAATGCTGACTGTTTTAATTAAACAATTGATCACAATTTATAAACATTTCATTTTGGCTCTGTGCTATGAGAAAATGTATAAAACTTCAAACTCTAGTTTATCTGAAGGACAGGCATGTTATGAAGGAAATAAAATAAAAGACAAAGTAATTTTCTCTGAAAATTAGAGGAGACTCATTCATAACAAAATTACGTGGACATTTTCCGATACTTTCTATTTCGTTTTTCTTTAACTAGTTTATTAAAGCCAAGAGGTAATGTCTGGGAAATTTGTAATCGAAGGCTGGATGTTAGGTTGTGATCCGACAAGGTGCTTCGGGGTTTGGACTTAGCTTATTTCATAACAGAAAAAGAAAGTTCGCACGTATATTTCGAGTCAAACATACACAATGTCTCATGTGACAAGTGAATGCTACCTCGGAAATTTGGTTTGGGAGACATTCTCGTAAAAATCAGTCTTTGTTGTGTGTATATTTGTCCTTCAATAAATCGTCACATTGTAAATTTAACAGTTCCATTTGGTACGTGTCATCGAGTGCGTTACACCTGACACCGTCCGTCCGTAGTGCTGGCTGGCTGTATAAAGCCAGAAGGTTTTTGCTACGTGCCCACCCGTTAAGGGTTTACCGCAGGTAAGGTTTTTCAATTGGGATTTTGTAGGATGTGTTGTGGGTTTTGAGAATTGAGTTTCTTATGAGGTTACAATTTTGTACCTTCAGATTGTGGGAGTGTATGCAATACCTTGCACCCTGGTTTTTTTATTTTAAAGTTATTTATTTAGTTGGAAAATTTTGATGCCAAAAAGCTTAGAAGAATTTTCTGGAGCTCAGCTTTAGTTACTGTTAAGATTAGCTACTGGGATATCTCGGGTGCCCACAAGCCATGCGGGGTACCCGGAAGAGCCTGGAACGGTGTTTAGTGGGGTCATAATCTCCCAATGATCTAACAAGGACGCTTCTATGTCTGGGTAAAGTAGCGTAGAATTTTGATGCCCGACGCCTAATTTCATCATCCACGTATGGAAGACCCGAGGCTTCATGTAGCAACCTGGTTCCCGTAGGGGAGGGAATCCGTCCCCTTCAGCTGCCGTGGTGCGGGCGCTGCGGGCCCTTAGCACTCGTGGTACCTCTGACGTTACTAGAGGAACCTCGGGCCGAACTTCTGAGCCCCTCCTTCGGGAGTTGTTCGGATTGGGATGGTCTCGAGGGGGCAGTGGTTCCCGATACCCGTGGGAATCGGGTACGTCTCGGACGGTGTTGAGGGAAGCCATTAATTCTCCCGGGTACTAGCCTGCAAAGCTAGTAGAAGGTGTGCTAGATCGCCAGGCGGCCCCACCGAGGTCATATCGGTAGCCTTCACCTTTGGTGTTGGCGCGCGTAAGTGACGTATCCACTTCCATCCCGTCTTGTGTCCTAGGACCAGATGGGGCGGGGCTTGTTTGTAACCCAGGTCTTGCCCTATGGAAAGCCCCACGGAGGTCGCCTTTGGGACAGCTCGGATAACTCCCTGGTTGAAAGAGGCCCGGGTCTTGTTCCTACGGGTTCAAGACTAATGGGAGTATAACCTCTGCACTCAAGTGTAGCAACCTGGTAGGAAAACAGCGGCCCACAGAATAGATAGACCGCAGTCCTCTATTCTGTGCACATTGAAGCCATGCCAACCAGCTATCTGCGGCCATGCCCCAGATCTCGCAGGCATATAGCATCACAGGAATTACCAGCGCTCGGAAGAGGTATAACTTCAGACCAACCGGCATCGAGGTCGACCCCAGTATTGGATACAAGGAAGCAATTGCTCCCTGTACCGTTGCCCCTAGGTACCTGATGTGCTGGCGTAAAGTTAGGCATCTATCCAATGTTACTCCAAGGTACCGGACAGAGTTAGTCCACTCTATCCTTCGACCTCGGAAGCTGAAGTTGGGGCAGTCTGCGGGGTAGTGGCGCTTTGTGAAAAGTATGGCGTGGCTTATGTACGGATTTACGGACATCCGCCAACGCCGACACCACTGTTGTGTGAGATGGAGGTGTCTCTGTAATGGGTTGAAGTCTCTGAGAATGTGCTTGTCTGTGCAGAACAGAAGCACGTCGTCAGCGTATTGTGTCATTTCGACTCGTGGCTCTGTGGGGAAGTCTGCCATAAAGACGTTGAATAGGGTGGAAGATAGTAGAGAGCGTTCGGGGACTCCACCTCCCACTGGTCTTAGTGTTGATGTTTTCCCAGCAACTGTGACTTTCAAGATGCGGTGTCGCAAGAAACTGTGTAGGATGTTGATCATCTGTGTAGGGAGACCCAGATGGTTTAGTTTGTGAAGGAGCCTAGTCGTAGAGAAGGCCTTCTCGAGGTCCAACGAAACTGCAGCCGTGAAGGCGCCTTCCTGGAAACCCAGGGCAGCGTTCTCCACCACCCGCAGTAACTGCTGGACTGTCGAATGCCCACGACGAAATCCAAACTAATAGTCGGGAATGGCTTGAATGTCTCCCAGAATGGGGGACAATCGGAGGCTGACTGAACTGTACTCACAGTGCCATTTATATAGGCAACTTGGTACTACACGGTTCTTGCCTGACGTCACACGCACTGCAGTCCTTGCTCCCAATTGAGACACGTCACAACTCGAAGCTGTCTTCCTCTGTGCTAAAGTGTTGGGACCCTGCCCTCTACATAGTCGTGGCTCCTTGGGACGGTCACCCTCTGTCTCCCCTCGCCTCATCTTTACTCATGCCGGTGCCTCACTTGGACTTCCGTGCCGAATCCCTTCCGTAACACAGTCCTATCCAGTCACTAAGCAGTATCATTTCATCTAAAAAGGATTGAAAACAAATGAAGGGTTGCTTTTAATATTTCCAAGTACTGTACAATTCAAAATAGCTATCAGGTGTAAAATGTAACGTAACTATGGCAACATGATTTATGTCTCATTTGTACATTTTTACTTAATGCAGTTCATCATTGTGTTTTCAAATATGTATTCACAATTTCTCTATCTCCCACTTTCAATTGTTCTGGATATTTCAAATGTATATACTTTATTACACTTTTGGCAACTGAGTGATAATATACCTAATAATCCATTTCTTTTCTTGGTGTCCTCTGATATGAAAACAGTTTTCATTTTCACAAAATTTAGCTGTACAAAGCTTCTATATTTAATAATTGAAAACTTAATATCATTATTTACTTTAGTTTAATTGTCATGACTGCCATTACACAATGAAGAAACCAATTTTTTCCTTGGAGAACTAGTTTTCACTTCACATTGATCGCTAATGTTTGAGGTTAGGTTTCACAAAGTCATGTGTTACTATACTTTTTCCATTTTAGGGGTTGTAACACTTTAATTACGTAATCGGCATTACTTCAACTGTTTATACCGGTTCCTATGCAGATTTCTTACACCAAATTCTTCCCATTTTGAAAACAGCACTAGTAATTCAAAACATACGTAAACAAAGCATGGAAGAATTAACATCAGATGCACAGATTAATATTAATAGACAAAACAAGGACTTCCTTTCCCAATAAGGGTGTGCTCTGGAGTATAGATTCAATAATGTTACTACTAGGGCCCGGATTTTGATGAAAAGTCATCTCTTTTTTTTTTTTTTTTCTGAGTAGTCACAGACGATGCTTATTGGAAATTAGGTGCATTCTGGAACAATTACGTTATATATATATGGTTTTATAGGTTATCAAAATACATTTCCCCCACATTTTTATAATAAAGACGTTTTTTAACATTTAGAAGTATTTTCCGGTCATTTTCTTCCTTTTTCACGAATTTATAGGGCATTTTCATCTGTAGCCCGCATTCGGGAGCCCCGGATTCGATTGCCGTGGCGTACTTCACCCTGACCCATGGGCTTTTGGATGAAATGATGCCTAAAATGAGTCCGGGGTCCATGGAGCTTAGAGTTATCCGACATTCGTCTTAAAGGATAAAGGAAATCCCCGGAACGAAACCTTATCCAGGTAACTCACCCTGACCGAGATTCGAACTCGGGCAGGCGAATAATCTGTGATCAAAAGTTCATTTATGTCGTAATCTTTTATGAAATAGCAACTTTGTAAGTGTGGTAAACAGGTAAGTAATGCTGGTGAATTTATGACGCATCAATTCGAGGAATCGCCGAATACATCATGCAATACGCGTGGATTGCAACAGTGAGGACTTCAGTAGCTAGAGGTATCTAGTAAGGAGAGTAGTTTGTAAGGTGTGTAAATTTGTTGTCTTGTGGAATTGAAATGCCGAAACAAAAACAACCAACTGCGTCTCGTTTGAAACAACATGCTTCAGAGTTTGGCGCAAAAACATATACTCAACTGATGGAACTGTATTTTTCTGTAAAGTGTGCTGATAAATTTTTAATTTATTTATTATTTATTAGCAATAATTGCATTATTTAGTAAGAAAGATAATTTGAAATGTGGTTATTCCAAATGAAAAGTGAAATGTGTAGTGTTTAACGCCCGCTTTTACTACATACGGCACCGCAGACGATAACACTGATGATACATGAGATGAAGATGGAGCACCGGTGGAATGAGATGGTGGGGGAAACCGGAGATCCCGGAGAAAACTCGCCCCAGCGCCGTATTGCCCACCACAAATTTCACTTTGCGGTCGCCTGGGATCGAACCCGGGTCGCATTGGTGAGAGCCAAGCGGTCTAACCACTGAGCTACGTCGCGGCCTTGGTTATTCCAACCACATATTCATTATTTCTCTGTGACAGTTATTAATTTATTATTATTAAGGAAGTTTTTAATTTTTGATAGGTCATTTTATAGATAGATAGTTTTATTCACCTTAGAAATATACAATATTCATGGCTTCGTCAAATTAGTACTCATAAGAATAATACATTTCTTATGAGTAATACAATTATGAATAATACAATAGTAATTAAATAATACAATAGTGATTAAAGTAATGCAGTAGTAATTAACAGAATAATAATACAAATAGTAATTAAGAATAATGCAACTTAGGTCACATAATTTTTACCAAACAAAATCAATATTTACTTTATTATTTAATTTTACTTCTTAGAAACTCATCTGTTGTCTGTGACATTACTTTTAGTAGGATATTTTTTACAGCTTTTCTGAATATTACAAGTATCACCTCCGAAGTTGCACAGGTATTTATTCACAAACATCATTTTAGGAAGCATTGATATGTTGATCATGTTTTAAGTATTCTTGCACTGAATAATAGCAACCTTCTCTTAAAAATGTTTTTACAGTCAGTTTAAACCTTTTCTCCGATGTTATACTATATATATATATATATATATATATATATATATATATATATATATATACTATATAAAGGACATTTTATAGCTAATTTTAAAGAATTTTTAGGCTAACAACTTCCGGGCCCTGGTTACAACCAAAAAGAGAACACAGTTACAAATGGCTTATAGGGGGCGTGATACACTGTGCAGCCTTTTCAAAATGAGTCTATTTAGGACTTAAAACAGTAAAATAAATATCGTTATAGGCTTCTACAAACATCAGGGAAGATTATGCCGTTCCAGCTGCCCCTAATTTCGAAACAAAACAGAGTCAATAAAAGGACAAATCTGATGTACAAGTGTTGTGACGAGATTGATCAGGGAGCCGATGATGGAGTGACCAGACTTGGCTGACAGATGTCTCTCACACAATTAATTACAGGTATGTGTCAGCAGGTGTGGCAGTCCCAGCCAGTTAGTGCCGTTTTAATTTCACGCATGCGCTGCTGTGCGAGTTACGCCACATTGGAACCCCGTTCCTTTTCGTGACCCCGCCCTGACCCCCAGCTCCAAATGCCTCGCTCTAACCCTGCCGGAAACTCGTTAATGTTTATGGTCGTCGTACCCAAAGGAAACAACGTCGTATCTCACTTCGGCAGACCGAAATCCTTTGTGACGACTTCGCCAAGTTAAATATAACATCCTCAACTTCATACACGCACCGAATTTATGTATGTTGCAAAATTTGATTTTAGAAATTCGCATGACCTTCTAAGGCCTTCTTGTATGATGTGATATTTATTTATACATTTCCCATTATATTTTCACTTCAATGACTTTGATACCTAACAATCACTATTATACCAGGGCTGTTCAATAAAAAATTGTCATTTCTTTACGGTCATAATTTTTCGCACTAAAATTCAATCTTATTATATTCTGTTAGCCGTATTAGTTTCATTGTTGGTACTCCTGGTTCCCATCTGTGAGATCCAGGAAAGTTCAGACATGTTCACTATCGCCTACCGCTGCAATCGAGGTAACATGCAGTTAAAGTTGATGTTAGAGGAAGATCCGGAGCTTCTATCAAACGTAATCACTGTTGATAAAACTTGGCTACATCATTTTGATCCTGAGAGCAAACAGCAAAGCTCAGTATGGAAATCTCATTCATTACCAACCCCCAAAAAGCAAAAGTTGTTGCTTCTGCTGGCAAAGTTATGGTCATCTCATTCTTTGATATTCATGGAATGGTTTATCAGCATGTTGTACCTGCACACACATCAGTAACTGGACAATACTACAGGGTTGTCCTGAAAACATTGCAAGTCTATATCAGGTGCGAAAGATCACATTTCCGTGAAGCGGGCTGGATGCTGTTCCACGATAATGTGCGGCCGCATATTGCCAATGTTGTTGCTGAATATCTTGCAAAAATCAACGTGAAGTGTATCCGTCACCATCCCTATAGTCCGGATTTAGCCTCATGTGACATTTTTCTATTTCCTACCTTAAAGAAACGCCTTCGTGGGAGGCATTATCCATCATCAGAAGCAGTGGCGAAGGCTGCGGAGGCGATTTTGAAGGATATCTCAAAATGGTTTCCAGCACGTCTTTGAATACTGGCAGAAGCGCTGGGACAAGTACATCGCATTCAGGGGAGACAATTTTGAGAAGGACCTTCCTAATTATGAGGATGAGTAAAGGTACGTTATCAAAAAAAAATTGTAATCATTCTTTATTGAACAGCCCTCGTACAACTTGTACAAATACATGAAATTGCTGACCCAAGATTTACTCGCAAACTCAGGTCCCCTGGCCATAAGCCTTTGGTTTTCCTGAGCAGCTTGCTTTCATTTCCCCTTGACCTTCGCTTGTTTTACCGCCATCCACTTTTCTCTTAACCTATATAAGAATTCTCCAACACATCTATTTTTCTTTTCACTCATCCCCGTTAACATTCGTAATGCCACTACCCCTTTGCTCACGTTGTTCCATTTCTTATCCCATATTATTCTCCTGTAATATGTTAACTCCTTACATTCTATCAGATAATGAACAGTGCTCTCTTCATCTTCACAAAATTCACATATCCCTGCCTCATTACTTCTCAACCCTTTTAGATATATTATTCCTACTCTCAACCATGCTATGCCTTCTCTTCCAGTTTTGCCAAATTGATCTATATATTTTTCCCTACCCCATTCTCTCTTTAATTGGTTATAAAATTTCAAAGCTTTCTTTTCTTCTATACTTTCCCATATCTCTTGCCTATATATCTCTTGTACTCTGTTTCTCTCTTCCTTCCGAAAACCGCTGTAATTTGTCTCCTCTGCTCTCCATAGATTTCCCATGCCTATCTTCAATACCATTCTTTCCAATTCCGACCACCAACTGTTTGTATTCTTATTGCTTTTCTATTGCTCCATGCACAGATTCAATAATTCCCCTCTCTGCCCAATTCTTGTACAAAATATTCCTTAAAAATAATTGTTTTCTTAACTACGTATAGAACAAAACCTTGCATGATACAGACTACAAAAAGTAATGACATAGCAGGATTTGAACCACAGATTTTCTCATCCAGGTCCGGTTCTTTTAACCACTGAGCTGCCATGGCAACATGTCGTAAGATCAAATTACAGAAATGACATTAATTTTTTAGTCTCATGTTATTTTTTTCTAACAAAATTTACGCAATCAGACGTTAAGTCATATTGATCGATGAATAAACTGACACTCAAATGGGTGCAGGGTACATAGAGCTACCAGACATTCATCTTTCAGGATAAGACAAAACCTCCAACGTTGTCATATCGGACGATGAATGAAATGATGTTCAAATAAGTACAGGGTACATAGAGCTTAGAGTTACCAGACATTCAGCTTTCAGGATAAGAGAAAACCTCCAACGTTGTCATATTGGACGATGAATGAAACGATGTTCAAATGAGTACAGGGTACATAGAGCTTAGAGTTACCAGACATTCATCTTCCAGATAATAGAAAACCTCCAACGTTAAGTCATATCGGACGATGAATGAAATGATGTTTAAATGAGTACAGGGTACATAGAGCTCAGAGTTACCACACGTTCATCTTTCAGGATAAGGTAAAACATCCAACGTTAAGTCATATCGGACGATGAATGAAATGATGTTCAAATGAGTACAGGGTACACAGAGCTTAGTACTACCAGACATTCATCTTTCAGGATAAGAGAAAACCTCCAACGTTAAGTCACATCGGACGATGAATGAAATGATGTTCAAATGAGTACAGGGTACATAGAGCTTAGAGTTATCAGACATTCATCTTTCAGGATAAGAGAAAACCTCCAACGTTAAGTCATATCGGACGATGAATGAAATGATGTTCAAATGAGTACAGGGTACATAGAGCTTAGAGTTATCAGACATTCATCTTTCAGGATAAGAGAAAACCCGCAAAGTTAAGTCATATCGGACGATGAATGAAATGATGTTTAAATGAGTACAGGGTACATGGAGCTTAGAGTTACCACACATTCATCTTTCAGGATAAGAGAAAACCTCCAACGTTAAGTCATATCGGACGATGAATGAAATGATGTTCAAATGAGTACAGGGTACATTGAGCTTAGAGTTACCGGACATTCATCTTTCAGGATAAGAGAAAACCTCCAACGTAAAGTCATATCGGACGATGGATGAAATGATCAAAATGAGTCCAGGGTACATGGAGCTTAGAGTTACCAGACACTCATTTTTCAGTATAACGGAAAACCTCCAACGTTAAGTCATATCGGACGATGAATGAAATGATGTTCAAATGAGTACAGGGTACATAGACCTCGGACTTGCCATTTATCGTTCAGAGTAAGGAAAACCTCGGAAAAACCGGGACCTTTGGAAAGTGAGGCAGACACACTAACACTTACGCCACAGAGGCGAGCTTCTAGCCTTATGGTACTCACTACAAAATGTGAAAAGGCGCTGTATGTTCTATGACAGTTGCTAGAGGGAGAGGCAAATATGACAATATGAAAAGAGTGATGATGAAGTGCCAATGCTGAGCACGAAACGCAGCACTCTATTTGAAAAACATAAAAGGAAACCTAATTTTTCAATAATTTCTTGTATACACTATGTCGTTTATAAGTTTTGCTGCGATGTCATCCGCAATGACACGCCTGTCTTCTCTAATGAACTCGTTAAGTTAGTGTTGGCTGGAGACCAGGGCGACATCTATGAGGATCATCTTTGAAATATTTCACCCGTCTCTTATCACTGCGCATATCTCCATAGACAATCAAATCTGAAGTAAATTTCAGCAGCAGATTGTTTCTCTTTAGCAAGGAATTCTGTGACAGCACTCTGTCGAAACGAAACACTTTCGTCTGCCACTTTGAAGATATTGCCTGATATATTCGTTTTTGTTTCTTAATGGAATTCAATCTTCTTATTGAATTATAAATTCTTTATTGGAAATTCTCGCACAAGTTCTCGGATAGCTACACTGAATCCACATCTCGATTCAGTTTCATTCATTGTGATTGGTGCTCGCTGATTCACATCTTAAAGTTAAGGCAGCTTAGACGAGAGAAGTGAGTTGACAAAAGAAACATCGTATAAGATAATGAGTCATTATCTATGCTGCATTTCTTTAATGCAGTCACAGAGAAGAATCCATCTTTGTCAGTGAGAGAAGTCGAACCGCTGTACTCTGAACTTACAGGTGTGAGTGTTAGGTGCATAGAAACATCGCGACATGAAACTGAGATAACAGGAAGACTTACGACTCCAGGGGCGATATTGCTGTGTGACGAAGACGTTATTTAAGGAGAATCAGACTGTACCGAGATTCAAGTCCAAAATATACTACCTCGACGAGACTTGGGTGAATGAAGGACACGTGACAAGTATGGCGTCACACGAGTTTTAAGACTGAAAGAATAGCATATTTGTAAGGAATGTGTGCTGGTTTTAAAAGTTCCATTATAAACTTGTTTCAGTTTCATTGCATATTCATTCAGTTTCAACTTGCTCAACTTCATTATTTTTGCATGCCTTCATATTGTTATATGTATGATTTTATCTATCTTCCTGACAATTACTATGACGTTTACTGCAGGTTTAAATGTGACGGGAAGGCACCGCCTTTGGCCTATGGCGCGAAAGCATTAGCCAATTAGGGTGAGGGGGAAGGTAATTGCACGCGGAGTGATACATGTCAGCGGGGCAAAGTTATGTGAAACAGAGATTACAATAGCAGCGAATGAGAGGTGATAAGGTCACTTGAGCGTTTAGAGATATGGGGCAAGCTTATGTGAATCAAGGATTAATGGAAAGCATCCGTGACGTCAACGTGCTGAGAGCCAGCAAGCTCGGTAATCAGTTATTGCGCATGCGTACAAACTTTCCGTCTTGCCTCCCTGATGTCCTAAGTTCCCGAGATTTTCACACAAATGCGGGCCGCCAGCACTCATAGTTATAGCTGCAGAACTAGAATATGCATTGAAAATCATTTAACAATCTATCATTGCTTTATATTTTAGTTCAAGAAACTATTCCGTCCTACTTACGTAAACAGATCCAATACCTAATGGTTATTAAATCGCAGAGCAGATTGTTTGTGATGCACTTATCATATCGGCACGATACTCCATTCCCGTGACCATAACAAGTGAATGTAGTTCGCGTGCTCACGTTGTATCCATGTATTTCTTTGTGTAACGTTATTTAGTGGCCGATATCAGTTTCTTTATTTTGTGTGTGAGTGTGAAACATGTTACAATTTTATTTTATTCGATGTATGAGTAACGAAAACTTTAACCAATAAATAATGAACACGGTTAATGAACTTCTGAAAACTCCCGTTTCAAGGCGAGCATTAGAAGAAAGGGTTGCTATAAAAATATTAGAGCGACCAATACCTGATCTAAAAATTGAGCAAAAAGTGAAAGGAAACAGAAATTCTGTTTATACCATAAAGAAATATGGGCGCATGGACTTCATTTTTCAAAACTAGGTGAGTTGCATGGACTTTTTTCCCGCAGCACGCTGTTATTTTTTGGCCCGAGCCGCCACAGTCAAAATCTCAAAATCGACGAGGTGTGCCTTAAGTCCTTATGGTTCTAAGCGCCTCAAATGTTCTCCATGGCAGAAATTGTCCTCGAATGAAGATGTTCGACTTTTCAAAGTATTCGATTCTTGAAATGATTCGATTCTGCCCGTCTATCACCATGTTGAATGTGGGTTGTATGATTGTCCACCCACCATTGGCCTCCTAGGCTACGTAAGCATTGCATATGCAGCGACTTTTATTGGACATGTTTGTTTAGTTTTATAGTTTACTGGCGTGACTGCAGAGGTCAGCAGTGTTTTGTTTCACAATCTCAAAGTGCTGTTTCAGCGTTAAAATTGACTTCCTTACAAATCGGGTTCATTATTTCTTTTTATCCTTTCACAGTCCCATATAATATTTCATCTTGAAGAAATTTTGTATATATTTCAGATATATATTTAATTATGCAACTCTGGTCCTCCTGGTAGGCGGTTGATAACCAATTAACATAAAAAACTATTACTCAGAAATGTCACAGACAGATTTAAACTGTTTTTGTCAAACATCCTTTTTTGTGCAGTTAGCCATTTCGGAGTCATTTCTTGCTGTTTGTTTGAGTTTTGAATATTTATACTACCCAAAAATGAAGTATTAGGACATTTCTTCCTTTTAACCGGATGGGTCATATCGGACAATGAATGAAATGATTCATAGAGTTAGTTACGCCACTTTCATCTTTCAGGTTAAGGGGAAACCACGTACGACAGCTGTTCAATAAAGAATGATCACAATTTTTTTAACAACATACCTTTACTCATCCTCATAATTTTGATGGTACTTCTCACAATAGTCTCCCCTGAATGCGGTGCACTTGTCCCAGCGTTTCTGCCAGTCTTCAAAGACATGCTGGAAACCATTTTTGAGAGATCCTTCAAAATCGCCTCCGCAGCCTTCACCACTGCTTCTGATGATGGATAATGCCTCCCACGAAGGCGTTGCTTCAAGTTAGGGAATAGAAAAAAGTCACACGGGGCTAAATCCGGACTATAGGCAGGGTGAGGGATACACTTCACGTTGGTTTTTGGAATATATTCAGCAGAAACATTGGCAGTATGCGGCCGCGCATTATCGTGGTGCAGCATCCAGCCTGCTTCACGGAAATGTGGTCTTTTGCGCCTGATATGGACTTGCAATGTTTTCAGAGTATCCCTGTAATATCAAAGAATGAGATGACTATAACTTTCCCAGCAGAAGCAACCACTTTTTCTTTATTGTGGGTTGGTGATGAAGGAGACTTCAGACCACCCTCATATATTAAATGGACGAAATGAAAAGTAAAACGTAAAGATTATAACTTCAGTAGTTAAGTACTGTAATTTGCAGCATTTCATTGTTTAATTATCAGTGTATGTGATTTTTTGAACAGTGTAAATAGTGACCAAAAAGTTTGAGTGAGCTGAATTAGTGAATACTAGAAGAGCAACAGTTCTGTTTCATGTAAGTGATATGTTGCTTGCCTTTCATAAACTATTTCCTTATAATTTAAATACGTAGCTGTAGGCTATGGTGAATGCAAAACTGTAGAGTGCATAGAAGTTGATTTTCGGTGCTGATTTATGGTTATGTATTTCACTTAGGCTGCTGGTTTATGGTTGCTTATTTTTCATATTTCATTTGGCTGTGTGAATTTCCTCTGCAAACTAGTGAAGAGGTCTAAGGTGCTAAGTAAGATATCACTACTGAGAAATTAAACGTAATTTCCACCCTAAATCCAGTAACTAATTGCTCTAAATTTGCAGAAATTTCTGTGTCAGCCATTCATTATGCTTTTTGTAGGTATATCATAGGGTGCAGAGTATGACAGTGATTATAATAATTTTGAGTGAACTCAATGCCAGCAGTTCTGTATCATGCATGTGGTACGCTGCTTACAATTTTGTGTTATCTTAGGTAATGTCACGAGGGGTTTGGAATTTATTTAGGGAAGTTCAAAATCAGAGTTGAATTTGTAGAGATTATTTCACAAATAAAACAAATTATTTGATTCCTTAAATCACATGAATAAAACTTAACCTCACAAGTCACGGCATGCAAGATTAATAGTTCTTTCAGGTTCACACTGGTTGAGAGCAACTTTGGTCTTACGCCGTGAGGAGGCGCTGATTGATTATAACAAAATAATAAAGTAACATAACCTCTATTTTCAAACAACGAACTTCATTTATTTTAAACTACAATAAAGTTGCAAGTATTTAAGTTGAATATCTCTTTTCTACGAGAGCAAAAAATTTCATTTAATTACTTAATTCCGCAATTATTGAAGTTAAATGTTATACCCAACAGTAAAGGAACATTTTACAATTGCTGAGCGATAATTGTCCAGTGTACAATTATCGATCATCGATTGGTCGGCGTTTGACAAATTCTGTCATTCACGTTGGTGTGGATGCAGAAAGCATAAGCTTATATTATTACTTGCTGATATTGTATTTATTTTACTTTTGATACAGATGTTTTTATGCTGAAACATTCTAGTATTACACATGTTTGTGTATATCCTTCTACTATCATTAAACCTATACCTAAAAATAGGAAACAACGTTAGTATATAAATACGTTAGAAGACTTCCCTTTCAACACACAGCTAATTATTTGCTCGAAATTACCTTCCTATGAAATCTATTCATTGTTTAGGTTGGTGAAATAATTGACAACTAAATCTTATTCATATATAAGTAATACGATTACAGTTCTTTATAAAATGTGTAAATAATTACAAATCTTGTTCCTCAATGTAAGATATGACAGGAAGCGCCATCTCTGGACAAGAACAAGCGGTCGGCTGGGCACAGTGCGGTTGATGGTTCTGTGCTGGTGGAGACTGTGTGCGCAGTCGTTTAGAATCCAGTTGTGCAGTACACTGAAATGGTCAGCATCGTGGAGAGATTTGACCGGCTCACATCCATCTTCTAACGCTTCGGTGCCATCACGTTAATATTTTAAAGTTTTAGAAATTCTGATTATTAATCGCACTGGTGATTAGCGTTTTATCTGTTGTATGTGCGTGCGTTTATATGTTTCCTTATTTAGATTAAAATGTCTCCAATTCAAAGCAAACTTGGTGGGAAAACACTTCACAGCCAAACCGCGAAGTTATTAATAATATCAATCTATTCAGAAACGGGAAGCAGTTTCTGGCGATGTGCTAATAAAATGCAAGGGGGTGTGAGTGCAGCAACAAAGGTATCTGAGAGAAAATTTCGTAAAATAATAAAGAAGGGGGGAAATGTGAGGTACAAGTGACCTTTGAAACATCTGGAAAGTACATCGTGTACCAGAAAAAGTCACTGTCGTTAATGGCTTGGATAGGTGTGCAGTTCGCCAAACAATTTATAATTTGTATATTCAGAAGAAAACTGTATCCACTGTCAAAATTTGAGACTCCTGAAACATCAAAATTGCATTAACTTTAAAGGAGGAAGCAATAGTTTTATGTGGCATAGGTTTCAAGTAGAAGAAAACAAGGAACAACAAGGTCTTGTTATAGGAACGGTATATGAGAAATTGGCACGTGTCATATTTACGTTCCATAAAAAGGCTTAGAGGCGAAGGAAGGTGGTTATCTATGAAGATGAAGCATATCTTCATACGAGAATCGGCTAACTCACTTCCATGTGCTACAAGCCACAAAGGAATCACCCCAGACTTTTACTTTCCTGTAAATTAAAACATTTGTGAAAGCAAGTGGCTAAGTGGCTAAGATTAGGAAGTGCTCATATATTTTAAGGTATGCGTTTTAGTCAAGAAAAGTCCGGGAAATATGGCATTGTTGCATTGTCTTCCATCTTCTAGCGCTAGCAGAAGATGCAAGTGACGCCTGGGCAAAGACTCTCTCCAGTGCGTGAAGAAAGTAGGTCACCGGCACAGAACTGCCGTCGCTACTGTACAAACCCCTGGCGGGCAATCACTATAACTAAAACATCGTCTTCTGTAGGGACAAATCAACACCAACTCCAATACTCAGACCATAATACGAGAATCGATTGTAGGAAAAATGGCGGCGCTCGTGGCCCAGCGTGTTATGTTGTGGTTATATCTACAGAGTAAAGTGTGTGTTTATTTACTTTGATTGTGTGTTTGAAGAATTAATGTAATTCATATTACAGTGGCAATTAGTGACTAACGAGTTAGTTTATAGTTGAGTATTTAACATAAAGTGATAACGTTTACCTAAATATATACTGTGAAGTATTGTCGAAATGCATCGTTATTGTGTTCCCAGCTGCAATCTAAGTATGGTAATGTACCTCACACGACATTTAAATTTCCGAAGGAAAAATCGTAATTGGATAAGTGGACCAGGAACATACATCGTAAAGATTTTAAAGTAAATGACAAAACTGTAGTTTGTATTCATAATTTTGAACAGTGCTTTGAGGTTAAGGAAGACATCTTTCTAGTAAATGATGGTGAACCAATTCGTGCCCTTCGAAAAGTACCAAAATTAATAGATGATGCCTACCCTAACGATTTTTAAGAATCAGCCATCCTATCACACACTAAAACTCAACCAGAAAAGACGAAATCCTGAAGAATGTATCCAAGACATTTTACAGAGAGTGGAGATAATTTTAGTATTTGGTGTGCACAAGATGTTATTGACAGTTTTGAACCGAAGTGGTGAGGAGATTTTAACCCATTGATAGTCATTATTAAAGACGATTAGTTACGTTCTTTTCTATAACATTCAAGATCCCAGTTTCACTGATGTTCCTTCACTTAATGAGTTTCAAAGTATTTCATAACCTAGAAGCAATATTATGAGCCTAACAGTGAAAAATTTTAAATGGATCTTGCAGTGTGAGGGAACTGACACCTTCAAACGTGACAATTGGAGTAAACTGGACAATCTGGTGAGTTCTCGTAAATATTATAGTATAAGCAGTACCTATGTCCTTACCAGAAAAGGTTACTATGTAGACAATATAAAAGAAACTTTAGTAGTTGCTACAGACGATAGGATGATTGAGTCCAATAAGATAAAGTTTGCTGTGTTTAATGCTTATGAGTTGTCATACCTTATAAATTAAATTTTGATTGGAAGTATAAGGTGGAAAATGCATAGTACTGGTCGTGCTATATATAATGTGATAAGCTCTTAGGATTTGTCATGATGCTCTTTATTTATGTTATTACACGTTTTAGTTGAAAGTATAAAGTGATAAATGCTTAGGAGTTACCTCGCTGCTCCGTAATATGGATTATATTATGTCCATTGTGTATAGTTTCCTATTCTGCGTAACCAGAGTCGCTGGGCTTCGACGGGCGCCATCTTGGAATCTGCATTATGGTCTGAGTATTGGAGTTGGTGTTGGACAAATGCGCTTTATGTGTTACCGACGTTCCATTGTTCCACAAAGGCCGTTTTTTTTAATCTGGTGTAAATTTAAAATAAACCTTTGCGAAAGTGTTTCACTCTCACTTAGATGTAGATGCACGAAGGATACAGCTATATGATTGAAAGTCCGGTCAGTTTACAAATTCAAAAGCTATTTCTATTAGCTTACAAGAAACCCAAAAATAGGATTAGCGGTTTCAAAATATAAAATTATTGGGAAATTGAAGCAGAACTAGGAAATATCACGAAAATAGTTAACGAGATATAAAAAGTGGTTATAAATTTTGCTCATTAAGGGGAGTCGATATCGAATTTTTCTGATTTTTTTTCTTTTCCATCTTCAGGTTTTAATTGTATATGAATATTTAGATTCTCCCTGTCATTTCTGTGCAACTTTCATAGAGGTACGCTAACTGTAAATATTTTTAAAATACTGTTTAATATATTTCGGCGTAGTAGATTTTAGGTTTTTATCATTATCATTTGACATCATCTCTCAGCAGGGTAAAATGTGTCCGCGTGTGTCTCGGTGTTGCATGGCAGGATGATAGATGGGGCACTATTTATATTTTGAGCCTTGACAACCCTGAATGTTTTAGGTGCCATCTAATGTCTCCAGTGGAAAGTTGACCATAATCTACTTCATTTTCTCAACAGAACGTCATTTGTTTTTTGTTTTTGTTTTTTTTTATCCAGATTTATTGAACCCTATTTTACACAGTGGTATATTAAGGTTAGAGTTGAGACATAAACATGTACAATTTTAACAAAAATATTTTAAATACTAGAAGGAAAAAATAATGTTTTAATCTAATGCATAGTAATTTAACCTATTTCAGATGTTTAAACACTGAATTTATCAACATCATGAAGTACTTATACTGTTGTGGCTAATTCCGCAATAAGAACAATTTTTAAGTGATTGACAGCAGCCACGTGTCCGAAGCCAGAGCCGCTTGTCGTACACTGAACACCGTGAGTATCAATATACAGTTTCTCCTCTTGTTTCACTGCCTTATAGATGATAGGAGAAGTTTCAATCACGGCATTGTGAATCTCCTTTCCTGGTCTTTCTAATAAATACCTTCTTGATGAATTGTGAAGGATCTAGAAGGCACTGTTTGATTCTTGGATTTTGTTGTTGAATAGATTCAATTAATTGATCTTCAGGAAAATCAGCTTCAATACCGTGAATGATAAGCTTGGGATTTAACTTATTAGGTATCTTGATATTCAGTTCTGGATTTGATTCCATGTCTTGAGCAAGCCTTTTACATTCCACTTCGGATCGAAGCTCTAATATAACAGCTTTGTTTCTAGCTTCCTTGGTACCTTTAACCCCTACTGTAACAGATTTTATGTTTGTTCGCATTAATTGTAAAGTTTGCGAACTGTCTGCAACTTTATTCTGGTCCTTTGGAGTTACAATCACTACATGTTTAGTTTCACTAGCCACAGATTTTGTCACATCCGAGTAAGAAGCTTGGAAAAAAGTAGGTTGTGGATCATAAACATTTTGTTCTGAAACAGCCTTAAAGTAGTCTAACGATTCTTTGACTTTACTTACGTGATCAAGAATAACTTCTTGCACCTTAAAGCTGCTTTTATCACCATTAACAATTTCAATTATACTATTTAAAGCAGGGGCGGTTCCTCCATAAGGTTACAGGTTTGCGCTACACCCACTGATTCTGAATATACAACAGGTGCATTTTGCACATTAAAGCTGTACTTGTTTGCATTGTTTTATATACAAACATGTTTCAATTACGCTTATTGTCTGTAGTTGCCCATGACCGCAGAAATCGAAATAAACAGTGATTAGCTGTAGGAGCCGCCAGGTTTGCAGCGAAGTGTTAACCTAAGATTTCGCCCAAATGTGGGTTCTCTGAGGGGGTTGGGGGAAGGTGAAGAGATGGGAGTGGCTTCCTATACACTGCTTAAATGGAGGTTTATAAATCTAGCTCCACCTACTCTTAGCAACGGCTATAGCGTGACCTTCAGGCTTAGCTTCTGTGTGTTCTGCTTTTCGAACACAGGGAGAATTTAATTAAATACATGGAGGTTATTCAGAAGAGAGCTCTGTTAAACAACAACGCCACAGCTGTTCAGGCTTCTGGGTTTATGGCCACTTTGAAAGATTATAATTTTGTATTCTGGCTGTCTTTCTTCTACAGGATCATGCCCCATGTGGACATTTTGTACAATCAGCTGCAGAAACGCGACTGCAATGCAACATTTGCCATCGCTCAGCTAAACGCATTTGAAAGGGAAGTGCAAAAGCGAGGAACACGAAGAAATTGCAATTAAGAGGAGAAGAATAGAAGATCATGATGTGAAATGAAGAGAAGCTCTTGAAGTATGTGACATTCTTAGAGAAGCAAAGGACAGATTTAGCTTCCCAGTGATAGTCAAATGTTTTATATACATGACGTTCTCTACTCTTGTACAAACACTTATTGCTCTATCTACTTCAAGATAAACATTATTTTATTGTAGTTACAAGGGAATACAGTAGACTTTAAGTGATAGTCAAATGTTTTATATACATGACGTTCTCTACTCTTGTACAAACACTTATTGCTCTATCTAGTTTAAGATAAACATTATCTTATTGTAGTTACAAGGGAATACATTAGATTTTAAGTGATAGTCAAATGTTTTATATACATTGATTTCTCTACTTTTGTAGATACAAACACTTATTGCTCTATCTACTTCAAGATAAACATTATCTTATTGTAGTTACAAGGGAATACATTAGATTTTAAGTGATAGTCAAATGTTTTATATACATTGATTTCTCTACTTTTGTAGATACAAACACTTATTGCTCTATCTACTTCAAGATAAACATTATCTTATTGTAGTTAGGAGGGATTATAGTCGACTTTAAGCGATAGTCAAATTTTTTAAACAGTTGTTCGCTTTATGAGGGCTTTGGAATTAGATTCTCTTTGTGTGACCACGGAAAATAAATGAATAACGAGTTCATATTTGAGAAAACTGTAAGTACTGGAATGGATAACGCCACAAAATAGGCTTTTGTCAGATATAAATTGTAGGTTTTTGTTTGTGCACAAAGATTTTGTCTAGCTCTTACGTTTTACCAGTTATAAAAATTTTATTTAGAAGAAGTGAATTTTTGAGGCCATTCTGAGGAAATGCATATCTACTTTTAATCAGACTTTGGAGTCATCTTTATGAGAAAACCAAAGTGTTCGATATCTGGTCCTCTGAATGAGTAGGTTCTGTAGCATGTCTGCCTCACGTTCAAGAGGTCGCGAGTTCTAATCCCAGTAAGGTTGTATTATCAGGATAAAATTTTCCCAGCGTTTTCCGTTATCCTAAATGTTGGATTGCGTTATGGTATGTTAGTTATGGCAATTGGTACCTATTATAATAAACAATTCTGTCATACATTTTGTTTTAATAGCCTTACTTCAAAAAAAATAATTCTTAAATTACCTTATTACAATGTCTTGTTTCTTTCGGATTATGATATAACCTAAAAAATTAATAATTCAAAAGCGCTAATGTGCAATACTTTCTACACTAGTAGAGGAAGTAAAAAGCAATCGCCAACCTCCCGGGTTTCCGTGTTT